>BMAO01001903.1:0-54699 GCA_019973975.1 Trichonephila clavata
TTACTTTAAGTTGGACATAATTTTTTTGAGATCTCATAAAGCATACTTATGTTTAGGGGTACCATTTTTTTTAAAAACAGTATTCCTTAAATGCGTTAAATATTTTTTGCACATATATTTAACAGTGCAAAAACTATAGTGAACTTATTTTTTTTAGTAAAATATTAGTATAGTTTCTTCAAAAAATTATAAAGCTTTGTAATTTTGAAAATTTTTATTCCCCGCCTCCTTTTCACTAATAAAACTTTTTTTTAAAAAACTATATACTACTTAGACTAAAAACAGTTAGGCTCACTATATGCACAGGTATGCTGTATAGAAGTATATAAAATTTGGAACCATAAAGTGCAAAAGATATTTTTAAAAGTGTACCTAAAGGCAAAAAATTATGATTTGGAGAAAAAGTGAAAAAACTAAAATTAGCAATGTTTTCCCATATTTTTTTTACCACAATATTTTTTTCCTGCTTATTTTCATGTACCTTGAAGTGATACTTTAAACATCCTCTAGAATTATAAAAGTAGTTTTAAATTTAAAAGTTCTTTTTTTATTTGTTATAACTGAGTATGAACATATAATTTTATCAAATATATTTCGTTAGATGCCATTTTTTTAATTTCTAGAATATACAAAATGTTTTACAAACATATATAACACAATGAACAAAATACAGTCAAATAGTATTTTGATAAAATAATTGAATAATTCTTTAAAAAACAAAAAGACTAAAATTTTTAAAATCTCAATTTTTTTCTTTTTTTATGTAAAACTAGTTTAAAAAACAGACATTAAAAAGAGAAAAGTATTATTTTTCCTTTCTAGTTAATTCTAATTAATGGTTTACATACAATAAACACAAGAGGAACTGTCTTTTAAAATGAATCAAAGAAAGCACTGTCGTTTGTTTACATTTTAATCAAATGTTTTTTTTCAAATTTTAAGGTTATTTTATCAACAAACATATGTGTTTTTCATTTTTAGATTCAGAAAAATATACACTATTTTTTAATACTAAAATCGAAAAACCGATTTTTTGGAGGTGTTTGATGTCTTGGTACTCTTAATGGTTAGGAATACGATTCAAGTTTAGATTGTCTTTTAATGATCAAAGTGTTCTAATATCAATATAAGTTTGCGTGATTATAAACCATAGCATTATGTATCAAATACGACAAACTTAAAATTCGGTAACATTCTAGAAAAGCACAATATTTGCTTTAATATACAAATTTGGAATATTTTTCATTAAATACTGGCAATGAAAAGTGGAATCTCTGAGGTTATGAAAAAGAACGGTTTGTTTTGGTACAATTTTTTCAACGCTCGTTCGTCTCTGTTTTCACTAGCATGGAATTTTAATTTTAAGAAAAATGTATTAAAGAATGGATTTTTTAAATTTTTTACAGTTCTCATTGTATTTAAATAAATTTCCCATGAAATTAAGTAAGCTTTTTACCTTTCAGTTGAAGTATTTCCTTATTTTATATGTCATCACATTTTTCCCCAAATCAATTTAAAATGGCGTTTAATTACTCAGAAATGCAAGACGATTGTGAGGTCGCCATTTTTGTCTCGAGAACTCTCAAACAAGTTCTAAACTTGAATTTCTTCGTGACATATTTCAGGGTCAAAAAATTAAGATATTGCATTGAATTCCTATTATATTTGAATCTGTATTTCTGCAGTTTCTCTAATTTTTTCATTCATTCCAAGTGGAAATCCTTGTATATAACTAAGTTCGCAAAATTTATTGAACGTTAGGCTTAGGTGGTATGAAGGACATTCTTCTTTTTGACTGTATTCCTTATATATCCCTCTCTTACGCTCTTGTCATTGTGGCGTACTATCAGTGTCAACTGGTAGTTTCCTGCAATTTGCATATGATTCTTGAAGATGTGTGTAGTCATTTTATGGGTGATATATTTATGTATACTTTAGAGTTCGATTTTTGCGTGACTCTGAATTATTCTTAATTTATGGGCATGAGTATTCGTTTCCGTTAAACTGTATAATTCAATTATTTTATAGAATAATTAGGTATTTCATGAAATAACTGGACAAGTCAATCAAAGTATATAATAGATGAAAATTTTCATACTTTACCTAGTTATTCTACGAAATAACTAGTTATTCTATGAAATAACTAATGATAGACCGCTATAGTGAAAAGTGAAAAATTTCAAATTTATGTTATAAATAAATTGATCCTTAATAGCTAAAATCTCTGGTAAAATACATTTTATCCCTATTTCGGATGATTAATTAATAAATAATGATCTAATTTATTATTGCTCATACTGCTAACATTGGTTAAACAGGAAGAAAAAGAATATGTTTTTCATCTGTTACTAGCACAATTAACATTTCTACTAATTTAACTTCAATGATATCATAATGATGATTAACCAATAGTCAAGTGGTAATTTTTTCTATGCAGTTTTAGCACTTTTTACTTCTGCTATCAAAGTTAATAATTTTTACGAGTAAGTGCAGCACTGTTTTCATTAGCCCGACGCTAACTTAATAAAGATTCATATCTCTTTTGCGATAAATCTTTCTTATTAACATTTCGTTCTCCCATTCCTGCAGAAGTCATTTCTTGAAAATATGTTGCAAAAATATTTGTTACTAATCCAAAATGTAAAATGCTAACATAACACACCGTCTAAATTCTATGTCTAAAAGCAACGGAGTGAAGCGTACACATGTCATTGCAAAGCAGCTATAAGTGGTTCAAAACTGACTAAAATCAGTTAGAATCGGTTCAAAGAACTTTCGAGTGCTGTATTTCATACTTTAACGATCAAGTAATTGTTATTCTATAGAATATCTAGTTAAATCAATGAATTCAATACTTATCGTAGAATTATACACTTTCACTGATTTGTCCAGTTATTCTATGAAATAACGGATTTCATACTTTAATGGTAACATATATATAACATATTGTGACGTTTCCCGCCACACAACTTTTTTGTGGATATGATCACCACGTGCAATGACATCTGCACCCTTAAAATATTGTGCGGTCTTGGACATCTCCCCGGCAACCTTTGACACCACCAGGAACCCCCTACTTCACCCAAGAAACGGATGCAACTCCAGGATAAAGGGGACCGAGCACAATGATCCAAAAAAGCCTAGCGAGGGCAGAGAGAGAGAGAGAGGGTTGAAAACTTTCGTAGAGACGAGACGCACCTCCTCCCTCGCAAACAACAGAACTTGAACTCTAATAATTCAAAACAATAGTTTAATAACTTCAGAGTGTATATACTGTAATTAATAGCTGCGACGTTATTTAATATTTAAATTAATAAATATCCCGCTACATTTATTTATCTCAAACGTCACAATATTTATCTTTTACGCCTCCGCTTTCCCGTCTTGTGATAGCATACCTTCCAGTGTTCAGATACTACGCTTTTAAAAAATACACATGCCGCATAAAAACGAAAAATGATTTCCATGAATTTAAAGTAACCCATTCATACAAAATTCTAATAAATCGCATTTCGTTCCATCTTTCAAGAAATGAAATGAAATAGTACGTGTAAGATATTCCAATGTAAATTTCTTTGACGAAAGAATTGTTGACACAAAACATCGACACACGCTCACATTGCGAAGAAATAGCATTTCTAAAAGATTTTTGATTCAGTCCATAACCAAAGACGGAATCATTGAAGTCTGAATACCAACGAAAGATCCAGGAAAAGTTATATATTTTACTTTAAAAAAATGATTATTTTGGTTTTCTTATGCAGTTTCAATAAAAAGCAATTGTATTTATAACAACTGTATGATAATGTATCAATGGAATAATTTAAGACCTGCTAAACATGATAACTAGCAAATATCATCAACAGATTAATAATTGAATATATTTATTTAAATTATGGTAAATTGTTATATAAATTGCTATGATATTCATTGCAACCCTCCCCCTACAAACGTCACACAAAACATTTAATCTCTCATCAGTTAGCCTTAGAATTCGATGGCGAGTACATCTCAGTGCAAGTAAAAATCAGTGAGTTGGGGGTTCGCGTATTTTTTTCTATTTTCGAAAAACTTTTTTACGAGCACAATGGAAAAGAGCTCAGGGTGAAAGCAAACTGATATTTTGCTTAAAATGAAGATTGAACTTCTTGAGGCAAAAACAGAAAACAAAAACGGAAATCTGTGAAGATTTTGGTAATGCTTTGTTTTGTAATAAGTGTCATTAAACTTTTGTGAATGTTTTTGTTTCCTTGATTTTTATTAAATACATGCATAAACATATATATATGTACGAAAATAAAATGTACTCCAATCAACTTAATTTTGTTGGGTATATAGATTTTTTTCAATATTTCTTCACACGTAAAAATGTCCAGTCTTCTCAGTTTCTTGTTAAACGACTTTCACTGCATTTTTAAAAGTAAATTCTATTTAAAAAGTTGCAATTTTATATATGAAGTTAATTTTATACCAAAGAATTTACTGAAGGAACATTTCAAAAGAAATGTATACAAAAATAATACAATGGCCGGATAAAGAAATGAATAATATGAAGTAATTATAAATTGAAAAAAATGAAAATAATATAAATAATTAGACACTCATGGAGAAAAAAATTAGCGCACCAAGAAGGAGTCGTCAAAGTGAAACGAAATTTTACATACGTAATAACTACTTGGATAAAAGTAAATGATTAGAAAATCAAAGAAAAAGGATCATTTATTTCAGAGAAAAAGGCAAAAGAACGAAGGATTTAATACCCTGTTGAACCCCTCTAGTGCGAATGCACGATTCGATACGATCGGGCATTGAGTCATACAAGTTCTATACAATGTCATGAGACATTTTGTTCCATATTTGCTGTAACCTTGCCTCTAGTTTGTTCAAACTCGTGGGATGCCCAACTCGCCGTCTCAAATGATCCCAGATATGCTCTATTGGAGACAAATCTGGGGATCGAGCAGGCCAAGGAAGGGTAGTAACAGTGCGGAGACAGTCTTGTGACATCCTTGCCGTGTGAGGCCGAGCATTTTCTTGTTGAAAAATGGCTCCTGGGAGCCATTGCATGAGTGGCAAAACATGTGGTTGCAGGATTTCATGGACATACCGCTGGGCTATCATGGTGAAAGGGATCAATACTAGGGGGTGACCGTCTATTGTAGGCAATGGCACCCCATACCACTACACCAGCTGTGGGAGCGGTGCGTCGCTGTAAAGGAAAGGCAGGATTGAGGCGTCCACCACGGGGTCTCCACACACGAACACGATTGTCATGACTGCTGCGTTTGAATCTGGATTCGTCGCTAAAGACGACCTGGTTCCATTCCGCTGTAGTCCAGTTTTCTCGTGCGCGGCACCACTCCGAACGGAGGCGTCGTTTGTTGGTTGTCAAGGACAGCACGCGTAATGGGCACCGCGATCCCAAATGTCCTTCAGCTAGGCGCTTTCGTATGGTTCCAGAAGACACAGGGGCCCCTAGTGAAGATGCTAAATGTTCCTGGAGGGCGGTCGATGAAGCAGTTGGCTGTACGCGTACATTTCTTACACTGTGGCGGTCTTCTCGACGACTGGTCTGTCGAGGGCGTCCTGAGACTGATCTTAGTTTAAATGACATCTCTCGGATCCACTGGTCCCAACACCTCCTCACAACACAATCAGAGGGGCCTAATTGGCTAGCTACTCGCCTAGCTGACCACCCAGCTTCCGTCATGCCGGTGATTCACCCCCTATCAAACTGCGACAGCTGCTCATATTGTCTTCGAAAACGGCGTAATAGCATGTCTACCTCAGCTCTTCCTTTGTAAACGATACAGCACAGTCAAACAAGCTTTGGTTACTTGTTTTATACTCCATTTAGAACGACGTTAAGCTCCCTCTACCGGCTATACGTAATGCGCAATCAAACTGCATTTCTACATTTCATTTATACTATGATTAACTGCCATTTATCGGGTATGTTGGATTCATAATTAACAACTACTAAATTAATAAATCAATATCATTTATTAATCTTTCTTAATAGATAAACACACAAATATTAATCAAACCTTAAGAACAACAAATTACAGTGGAGTGAGATAAGAATTCAATTATGAGCGACGGAACACTAACTGAGACTACGGAGAATAACGCATACAATCAAACTACGTATTTAAATCTAATTTATGAAAATCACAGACCTGATATCTTTTTAAGGCAGGATTCTTTAATATTTGAAGGATCTAAAGAGCGACTTCAATCCTTGATATCTTCAGTTCCGTCCGAACCGAATTAATGAACCTTTTCAATGATCTTCTTACGGCGAACAAACTTCACTAGTTAAACTAATCTCCCAGAACCACCTTCTTAATCAACCTCTTAGTTAACTCCTCTATCAAACCACGTAGTCATCCTCATCTCTTCATTTCATTTCTCCCTTTTATATCTTTTTCGAACTCGCTAAACCCGAAACTATCTGTTTCGACATGTACCTTCAATGGTTAAATTTCGGATTAGTACGCTGATCCCGCCAACATGTACTTCATGCTAGGTTACGATCCGCATTATTCTAGTGCTTTTTTGTCCATGTTTTATTAAAAGTGAAATTATAACATTTGGAAGTACACATTTAGGAATTTATTCGTACAACTGGGCATATACTCCGTTGAAATTTTACAATAATATCGTTTAATAATTTACTATAAAATTTTCTGAATAAGATCTGTTTGTGTGTGTGAATAAGTTCTTATTTATAATTCCAACGATTTTTAAACATCTTGATAAAAAAAAAAATTCTGAATCAAATCGTATTAATCACCATAATAATTATAAGCAAAATGTTTCATAAAAAGGCTGTTTTAAAAGTCTTATGGTATCACTTATTATCAAATAAAGAAATCTGAAGAAATTCAATAAGTTCATTTATAACATCAAACATTTCCTCTTATGCAGTTTTGAATGCCTTTCAAATTAATTAAATTAATTATTCCCATCACGTTTCGTTCAAATTAGACATAAACATCAATTTGTTGGAGGTGGGGGGGGGGGTTACACAGAAATATCACGTGACAAAATCAATCATAAATTGTTTACAGAATAATATTTTCCTGCACTTTAACATGAATCTTTTAAACTTTCTTTTAAAAATTTAATTTTTCATTTAATTTCATTTACATGTCAAACAGATAGAAAACCAATATTTAAATGTGAATCATACCTTATTAAAATCAACCCTTAAAAATCAATCCGTTTGAATAGCACCCTGACAAATGAAACTTGAAAGTCGCACTCAAAGTAATTAAGCGTTCAGTATATGCATAACAACTTCCATACATAATACGGTTGATTGATGTGTTTTGATAGAGTCGAAATTTGAAGGTCAGTCACTTCTGTAATTAGATCCGGTAATTCTACTAATAGTTTATTTCAACAAGACATCGTATGTAAGTGAAGAGGAAAATAATTCAATTTAAATTACTTTGTTTGGATAATTATTAATAGTGAGTTCTTTTTTGAATTCATTACTTCGCTTATAAAAATAACTACAGCAAAATTTTATACTTATTTGTTTAATTTAATATTTATTCATTAATATTAAGGTAGTGCTAAAGTCGTTGACGATTTTCTTTCAACCGTTCACTTTCTTCAAATGTCTAATTCCTACGAGGATTATTAACTACTGTTGTTGATACTCAATGAACTTTACAAAGAAAAGTCACAACATCCAGTACACTCCTTATTATACAAACACTTCCGCAGCCAGATGCACAGATTAGTTAACCACAGCTACAAAAACAAAACTGTAACAGCGGAATTGTTATTTTTCACAAATCAGTTACTGAAACAATCAATCATCAATTAGAGCCCTTTCACATAAGTCAACTTGAGTCACAGAAGCAGACAGTTGGAAGCTACCTTTGGATAGATTGCCAGAGTCTCTGTATATAGGGGCATTTCAAACGAGTCAACTTGTGACACATAAGACAAGAAGGAGCAGGCAGTCGGGAGCTAGTTTCGAATAGAAATTACCTGGGTCCTGTCACACATGGTCAACTGGCATTTCCTGCTATGCGACTTCTACAAGCAAAACTTACCTCTCTTTTCATCTTCACCAGTCAACAAAAAGGATATTGTGGAAGCTACGCTCTTCACACGCGGCTACTTGTGTATTCAAAATGGAAATGGCTGATTTTACGCTAGGCAACTTTACGCCAGTCAACTCATTTTCTGTTTCCTACCCTCTAGTGTGAAAACGAAAGCGAATTCCTTTCACACGGGGACTAAAAATTGACTGAAAAAGGAGTGGCAGAGCAGGGAGTGCCAGGTGACCACATGTCATGTGAAGGCAGCACTAAGGTCATTTCTATTCAAATCTAACTCCCGACTGCCTGCTTTTTCTGTTATGGGCATCACGTGTGAAAGGGCAAAGGTTTTCTTCCGACTCAATAATGGTACAGAGGAGATTATGAACTTCACTTCGAAACTCCTTTTTCAGTCAACTTTGCGCCTGCGTGTGAAAAGAATTCTCTCTCCTCTTCACATTAGAGGAGTAATGACAGGAAACGAGTTGACTGGTACAAAATTGCCTCGTGTAAGACCAGTCTTACAGAGAAACAGTAAACAACTGATTATAATTATCTCCTCCTCCCTTTCCATTAAAAAATATAAAAATAAATGGTGATTATGAAAGAAAATTTTTTTAAAAAAGTATCTGAACTCTTATAATGAAGGTATTCTACTTATCACATACATATTGAATGTTAAATTAAATAGTGAAAAAACCGAAAAAAGTAAATAAAAATAAATATTTTTAAAGAGAGTTTTAATTATTTTGCTTCAATATATGTCCTGATAATAATTTTTTTTATTAGTAAATCAAAAAAGAGAGATTGTAATCCCTGTTTTAACAAGTTTAGAAGGTTACAAGATAAAAATGAAGGCTTTTGTAATGCTTCGAATGCTTAACTCGGTTCCATTTCTAAAATGCTACTTAAAATTTCTGTGTGTGCTAAACATATTTCAAAATAACATATTACTCAATTGCTTTCATCCCAATTATTTTTAGTACGAATTTCGTTTTGATCCAATAAAAGAAAAACAGAAACTATTTTTATGAGTTAAATTCTTAGCAGCAAGTCGCTCTCTACACACTTCACTGAACAAAAGTCTCTGCAGAAAAATGTCATCGGTTAAATTGAATTTGTTCACGTAGTATGTACATTGCAGCTGAGAAGCATGACGTTCCTTAGCTAAGACTGTCTTGTTATAAACTAAGTGAAGAATGAAAACGACATTGGAATGTAAAAGATTTTCTTATCTGGTTTTATTTATGTGTCAGAGCACAGCATTTTTTGTTGTTGTCAAACAAGAAATTTTATTTGACATTTTTCGGAGTTTGAGCTTCGAATAAATATTACGAGCTTGTATTTTATTTGGTGTGTATTATGTATACGTAACCATACGTTTTAAAGAAATATGTTGATATTAAAAGCAATAACGGAATTTAAGTTTTTTTGTTTCTATATTACCTCTGGGTAATACATAAAATGGATTCTTTGACATGAATTATTCCAATTCAGGAAGGTGAAACATTCTAAGGCATGCGTCTGCTACCTATAACACGCTTGCCGGATATGGCATGCGGTAAATTTTCAGTGGAACTCTACAACACCCTATAGATTTGTCAATTTTTGAGCGGATGAAAGTTGATAATTTTAAAATCATTTAAACTTTCTGAACCAACATGTTCAGAATTACAGAAGACAAAATTTACGGAATTACGAATAAAATCTGAAAGATAATTCTAACGAAAGATTAACAGCTATTTTAAAAAAGTTGTTGGATGTCATTGCTGGATAGATTCAATTATTTGAAGAAAGAAAATTGTGTGTGCATGCCTCCGCTTTCTGCTTTTGGTTCTACACAGTGGCGCATCCTGTTAGGCTATATAGGTTGCATAGGCTATATACATAATCCTATGTATGTAGTACACAAAATTTAATTAAGTATTTTTTCTTAAAATTAATTTTATTGGTTAATGCTATATTATTTATTAAATAATTAATTTACTACTGTCAATTTAATCGAAAAAATCAAAAGGATATGTTGGGTGGCGTATTGGAGCCTGACACGAGAAGGGCGGACTTTCGATCCTGGACTCCGCAACCCCCCTTGAAATATTCCTGTGTGCAGCACTGGTTTTACATGCGATCAAATTTTTTCCTCATATGAAAACTATTTTGAGTCTGTTAAAAAGCTGTTACACAACTAAACGTTCATAATTGTGTCAAATTAAAAATCCCAAGCTATAACCCCTGATATTGCATCATGAAGTAAAGCGATACATGGGCAATGTGTTCATAAAACTTTTACTTTAAATTTAACAATATTGAAGAAGTACTTATATTTTATCCTGTTCATTCTTTATGTTAATAAATATCTTCAAATGATTCAAAATTAATGTGAAATAAAACTATTAGTCTATATTCTTTACTTCTATTCCCTAACTCTGCTTACATTGCTGTGGGAATCGAATTGTTTGAAACATAATCATACCCTGAATCCAGGGAAGTAGCTATCACCGTATCAGCCGCATCAATGATATGACTCCCCCAAGCTACAGGGGCCCTAACATGTGTAACTACAGACCCACTAACAGGGTTCTCATAATTAAAAAAGGGCCCCGAAGGAATGTTGATAAAGGGCCCACTCAGATCTAGCTACGCCAGTACCTGAATCATATTGGTATATTGGTTTGGCAACCACAGCTAAAAGGTTGTCGACTCTGTTTTAAAGCATATTCCTATATTTTTTTAAAAAATTGATTCATGGATAGAAAAAATAATAATTTTAGAATAAGAATTATCAAATTTCCGGTTTTTGCTTCCTTTTTTTTACTTCACACAAAAAATTATTTATTCATTTACCGTATTTACTCGAATCTAAGCCGACATTAATTCTAAACCGCACCCTAAATTCTTAACATATTTTTGTGAAAATGTTGTAGTTGATTCTAAGCTTGTTGTCGTTGATTGTCTATTGATGTAACCAGCTGGGTGGCGTAATTGGTTTGTCGCTGGCCTTCTGCACCCAAGGTTGCGGATTCGACCCCGGCCCAAGTCGGTGGATTTTCGTGATGCAGAAAATCGACAGCGGCCATGTCGTATGATTATACGGCATGTAAAAGATCCCTAGAGTGTCTATTTGGCTTGGGTGCTCTCGGCAAAATTGGTATCCGCCTATATGACGCCGCACTAAAGAGTGATACCAGCTCTTGAGGATGTACAGGTAAAATACTGCTATGGTAAAAATACTAATCCGCAGCCCCATTGGATTAAAAAAAAATTCTAAGCCGCACCTTCAATTCTCTACTCATTTTTGAAATTTTTTTTAAATATAAAAGGTTTATTGATATCTAATACTTCAGAAATTTTAAAAAAACAAATTTAAATGAAAAACAATAAGAAGTTAATATCTAATATATTTTACCAGTTTTAAAAACTTTCAGATACATACATGAACCTATAAGTATTTCAACCGTCAGTATCATGCTTCGAAAATGATTCGTCCCTCCCATTGTCATAGCTGACTTCGGAATTGGTGCTGGTGTCGCCATTTTTGGACATGGTGTCGTGTTCCGTGCCATCCAATGCATTTGTTATGCAATATTCTTTTGAAATAATGTATTTTCGAAGTATGTAAAAGAATTCTTAAAGACTGTTAAGAACATTTACAAGCAAAAAATGATATAATTTAGCTTACGCCATCGACGTATATTTGTTTTATCCGTGTCTAGCTTTCAGTGGCCGCTGCTCTGTTTCCGTTTTTTTTCCTGCATATAAAATTCCCTCCCTTTTCATTCGTGCATCATCGTAAACTCGTCCTGGTGCTATTACCGATGTCTTTGATGTTTAGATGATTAAAAGAAAGCGTATAATGAAAAAAAAAATCCTAAATACGAGCAGACAACGATGTTTAAGATCGACTGAATACTGGCGATTAGCTGCGGAATGGAATAAGTCATCGATGCAAATGGTCAGAATGGTCGGTTACATTTTTCCTTTTGAAAGGGGTAAAAATTCCATTTTCCCCATCCAACAAACATTTTACTTTCGATTCTAAGCCGCACCTGATTTTCAGTAGCATTAACACTGGAAAAATAGTACGGCTTAGATTCGAGTAAATACGGTATTTTTTTTTTTTTTGCTTATGACAATTCAATAATCACGTTCATTAAATCTCGTTGCAGATTTTAATTGTACTTCCCCCTTTTTTAGTTCGAACAAGTTTGTGTTTAAAAAATATAATATTTCGGTCACTTTATTTTTTGAGAAACTGTTATGGCTGCTTTGATTAACTTCGGCAAATTATCTCTCTCCAAAAAATGGGAGAAAAGTGACTTCTTCACTCATTCATCACGAGATCTTCGAAGCTATCAGACCTAAAGACTTGAAATTTGACTGGCCTGCTCTTTTTGTAGAGTAAAGATCAACTACACAAATGTGTTTTTGCAGAAATAAATTCCCAAGGAGGGTTGTGGGGACGTTATTGATTAAAATTCCCGTTCTTGAACTATTAGTTTTCTACAGACTGAAAATTTGGCAAGCATATTTCTTTTGTTGAGTGGAAATCTGCTAGGAACGAGTTTTGCAAAAATAAACTCTCAAGGAGGGTTGTGATGTCACGAGGGCGTTATATATTAAAACATTTGTATTTATTAAACTATTATATCAACAAAGATTTGAAATTTGGTAACCCTATTTCTTTTGTTGAGTTGCAATTCGATAAGAACGGTTTTGTGGAAATCGACTCTGGGAATTAGGGGGGCGTTATAGATTAAAAAACTACCGCTTTTGAGCTATTACACGTACAGACTTGAAATTTAGTAAGCATATTTCTTTGTCAAGTACGTTTCCACTAGTAGTAATTAAATCCGCTTGAAAAGTAATATTACCGTATCTAGCAGAAATTTATGGAACTTAATTATTTTTTAACAAAGTAATCACTCTTAAAAGTGATAAAAAAGTTTTTTTTTCAAAAAGATTATCTTATAAAAATTTTCTTTTATGAAGTAAAAGAAAATATAAGCAAGTTCGATTCTTTACTTATTCAAACAGACTTTAGTTTAATCTGTGTGTTTACGTTAAGCACACTTAACATTAATGCCAGGAATTCTGAGAAATGAACTCCGCGAGGAGAGCAATTTTGACTCCAAACAAACATTCTTTTTGCTTTAATGAAAGATAAGTGGCATACAACACAGCGTCTTTCTTAGCTAGCCGTTTTGACTCTCAAATGAAACATAAGCTTAGATAATGGATCTGATTTTCCCCTCTAATCCGAAACAAAAGGAAGAAAGTCGTCAGAAAAACATCTGTAACTCGTGAAATATAAACACCTGTGAAGATTCGAACAAACGATTTTTATTTTGATAGAGTTATTGCAGCTGAAGCCTTTCTCATAGTTAAGATAAAAGAGAATTCTAAATATAGATACAAGAAGTTACATTGGTAGAAAGAATTTTTTTTAAAGGGTATTTTTCTGACCTTGAGAAAAACGACGCAACAGCAATTTATTTTGAATAATAAACGTTACATAAAATCTGTACAATTTCAATCGCAATTTATTATTAAATTCTTATTGATATTTCTATGTTTTAATCTTACTCAGTTTATTAATTTTATTAAAAAAATGAAGATACTGAATTTTTTTAGTCATGAACATATTTATATACTATCGCCCCATGCTACTATATACAATTATAGGCAACGAAGGAATATTAGAAGTATAGTAATACCACGAACTCTTACGCGGTAGGTGAGGCTGAGAGAGTCAGGGAATAATTTCGCATATAAATAGATATGAATTATTTTTAGTTGGGTCCGGGGACTAAAGAAAATAATAATTTAGAAAAAAGAGTGTTCAAAAAATATTAGCAAATGCAAACAGAAAATCGCTAACAGAAGTTTTTTTGATGCAGAAGGTTTCATTAAAACTAACAAAGTAGTCTACCGGCTCAAAAAAAAATTTTTTTTCTTCCGCAAAATATACTCTCTTAGCATGCTAATACATTTTTTTATCCTATATTTGGTCAAAAAAATACGTTCTTCGTTAGAGTTTATATTTTCTAAAATGTGTAACCCTTTTTCAATCAAAATAGTTCCAAAAATAATCTAATCGCAGATGTTCTACTTAAATTGCATTGCATCAGCTTTAAAATTAGATTATTTTAGCGAAATTTAACTTTTTTTTATGATACAGCGATAGCATTTAAAATTTTTAAAATGTTTTATTAAGTTCTTTCCAAAAGTCTATTAAGAGCTGATTCTATGCAATTTAATCTCAATTTAAATCGCAACGCATCAGCTCAAAGATTAAATTATCTCAGCTAAGATCTTAATATTTTTTCTTATAATACAGCAATGGTATCTAAAAATTTTAAAATAATTTCTATCTTTCTTTACGGAAGTCAAATTGTAA
The DNA here is from genome assembly GCA_019973975.1 of Trichonephila clavata. Classification (NCBI taxonomy): domain Eukaryota; kingdom Metazoa; phylum Arthropoda; class Arachnida; order Araneae; family Nephilidae; genus Trichonephila; species Trichonephila clavata. Next base: position 14,458 of record BMAO01001903.1, read on the forward strand.
AGAGAAATCGTTTCGAAGAGTGTTAAACTTTTAAATAAATTTTGTAGTGCAAATTCTATTGAGAAGGCACGGTACTCTATGTACAATTTATTTATTTATATATTTATATGAAAATGTTTGCATGTATCCTATTTGAACAAACATGAAATATACATTCCAGAAGAAAAACATCATTTTTAGGCAGACAATTATTTTAAACTTTGAAATTTTTAAAAATATTTAAAATTTTTGTAATTTTTACAAATTTTAAGATTTTTGAACATTTTTTTTCTAATATTCTTAGGAGTGTTCCTTGCAATTCTGTACATTGGATTGGTGTTACGAGGGATACTTTTATTTTTATAATTTTTTTAGTGTCGTACACTTTAAAGAACAGCGGGGAAAAAAACCAGGTATATCTTATTTTTATAATTTTTAAGAAATAAGTATTAACTTAAATCCTTATACCTTGCACAGAATCATCAAACTTGTTATACAAAACAACCAGAAAAGCTTCAAACTTTATATTAAAATTAAAAAATTCAGCATTTTAAATATATGATCATCGTGAGAAAAAAACCCGGTACTTACGTATTATCGCAACAATCGCCAACTCTATTAATAACTCGCCAAGTTGGCAACCCCGTTTTCATATGTGTCGTACGAGCTGAACTGGCAACTAGGTGCTTCGTTTCATATAATGTCGCTACTAGGTTGTGATAATACGTAAGTACATAAAAATACCGAGGAAAAGACATTTAAAAAAATTAAAAGGTTAGTAAAAATAGCAGAAACAGCTAAACACAGATTTCTGGTTTAGGGTGTTGTGATTCGAGAAACTATTCTTCTTCGATTTCAATATTATTTTATTTTTCTTCGACACGAAGGATAAATGAGGCTATTTACAGTTGTGAATAAATGAAGCTATTTACATGAAAGAACGAATTAATTGAACACACGCTCCGTAAACATAAAATATAATACAGTTCTTTTCTTAGCGCAAAACGTAAAACTGCTTAGAATATTCCAAAAAATTATTTTTCTAAAATTCTGTTGTCAGATTCAAAAGTGAATAAGCAAACGCGAAACAATTATCAAATAATATAAAACAGGAAATGTTAAACTTAGGAGTGTCAACATAGAGTTTTGCTTTGAAACTGTTTTAAAAAAGTTAAATCACTGACTAAATAATGTAGCTAGAATTACGAAATTTTGTACATATATTTAAAAAGTCAAAATTAGAATGAGGTAGTAAAAACTAAGATATTTTGGTCATTCTTAAGGGTATGTGTATCCCTTAAGCAAAAACCAAAAAATTGTCAACTATGACAATAACTGATTTCAAAACTTGTTCCTTTTCAAAATCATAACTTTGGAAAGATATGTGAATTATCAGAATCTTTTCAATAATTATGCGTAAAAATATCACTGGAAAAGGGAAAAAAGATATAATATTCTGTGCATTCTTTTTAAATTCATTAAAATTTTTTAAAACTCAGCAATTTACCAAATATTAAAATGAATCATTGCATAATTTATACAATATCATATCGCATTGTCTCATCCCGTGAATTCATAAATTATTTCATATTTACATACTATACCATCGACCAAATGTGCCAAACAGAACAAAAGAGTCGCCAATTCAAAAGACGTCGCCAAATCTGACATCTTATTATCGTGTTTGAAGATGCGTGGAATCAGTTTTCTACTATCAGCTGCATATCATAACATTTGTCGACGTCTTTTGATTTGACTAAATTAATTAACGGTGTATAATACGTAAATATATTATTTATTTTTAAGAACAAATAATTTATCTTAAAACTACCGTTTTTCCGTGACAAAACTGAGAAATATCCACAACCCGTTTAATTCAATATCGATTCAGGAAGCTAGTCCGAAGATTAATATTCTGTCTGATAAAAAGTTGCAACCAATTTCAGTTATGTCCCATATTAGCAGAAGGGAAGAGGATGTTATGCTAATGAAGTGCTTAATAAGATCTAAAGAGGAAATAATGTTAATGCCAATCTTTTGTTAATGTAAAATTTATTCTACAAGCAGCTTTGTTTTCGGTACTAATAAGGCTGTTTTGATTTCAGTATCTAAAAAACAATTGGTGATATTTTATAATAATTTTTATTATTCTGATTGTGAAAAATGTCCCCTATTTTAACGTAGAATAAGTTTTATAGATGAGCCAAATGATTAGAAGTGCTGATATGAACCATATTTTACATAAAATCGTTTATCTCTCAAACTTTCTATATTTCAACATAATTTGAGATATGGCAAAAATAAGATAGTACAAACAAAGAAAACACCGAGAGAGATTTTTTAAAATTGGATGAAAAAAAATCATTTTTGCATCTGTTTTAGTCAATTACTTTATTTATCGCCAACCTGTTGAATTATTTTCGCCATTTTGGAGTAAGTTGCTTTTCTCGTAGATGTGTATAGATACGTGTTCCTGAATTATTTGTTCCATATTTTTCTGAATTTCTATTTATTATAAAGCTATTACATTTGATCTATCCATCTTGTCAATATGAATATACAGTCTACTCTCGCTAATTCAAACTTTTGATACTACAAACCTCTCGCTAATTCGAAGTATATGTTCAGCCCCTAGAAAAACTCTTGATATTTCGAACTAAAACAATACATTTTGAGATTAAATTTTTTACTTTTAAAGATCTTAGGTAGGGCCTACTTTTGCATAGGGGCCCAGGGCCTCAAAAAGCCTCAAGATTTCTCTGGGTCCAGGGCCTGAAATAGTTTTAAGATTTCCCAGCGATTAAGTAATCGTTGTTCTTTCGAATACCTAGTTAAATCGTAGAATTCAATAATTTTATATACTTTAACTGACTTACCCTTGAAATACCTAGTTATTCTATGAAATAACTTATTTCACACTTTAACGGTAACATGTAATGTGTGCGAGAGAGAAACTGATCTCTCGCATTGAAAATATTCATTATTAAAAAGACAAGGCTTAACATTACACACTTCAAATAAATATTCAAAGTTTCTGCGAACAATTCTTAGCTTTTGTCTGCATCACAACGACAGATAACAGTTAAATAAAACAATAATGAAAAAACACAACGCAAATTAAATTCAAGCACACTTCCAAAGCGTTATAATCACGAACATAAAATTACCATCGTCTGATGTCACGTAGTAATTTTACGCTCCCTAACAACTTTTCCTCATGGCAAAAAAGTCGCGTTTTAGAACGAAGTGGTCTTACTACTTTCTCACCTCTGACATATTCCAAGGCCAGGTTACAGAAGACGCGAACTTTTAACAATCAAACACAAAGAAACGATACGATTATTATATTGTAATCGAGCAGCCGCTCTCTCGAAATGAATACATTACGATGCACTAAACCTGACAAAAGACAATTCACTGAAAAAGAAAAAAGGCTTAACTTTATGCTTGTTTATGTCGATAAGTAGAAACGAGATAATTTAATAAGTGTTTGGAGTGACAACCGGATAGCTGGGAATGGGTATTTTGCTCGTAACTGTCCATTTAGAGGAAAAGCTTTGATGGCGACGTTATTGGTGTGTTGTTCTGTGCGGTTTTAGGAAGACAATCTTATCTGAATTCGTCACTTTTTTGGCCCTAAATCAAAATGGAACTCAAACGTCTGTGTGTGTTTTAGATAATAAGGTGTTTTGTCTCGGAAAGTGAATTATTAGTGGGGTTACATCACTTAAAAAAAGCGCTTTGACAGTGTTCTGGAAGAAACATCTTTAGTTTGAAATATAAGGGTTACTCTCTAGATTCTTATAAAGAAAGACTATTTAATAAAGTGATTTATCGTCTTGTTTAAATAAAATGTATGGAGGTTCTTCTTCACTTCTTTTCTAATGTCAATATGAACTGCATAAAATTACAAATAATGGGCCTAATTCATGAGGGTCTCGTGATAAACCCAAACACGTGTTTTCCAATGAATTCAAAACTCGTAGAACTAATTGTACTTGTTGTTCTCTTTGTAAAACTTGGGTAAAATTTCAAGGTTTATAATTGAGTAGAAATGTTCAAATGTTATAAAAACTAAACTTCTTCAAAATATTTTTTAAAAAATCTTATTTTATGCATGTATTTTGAAATAAAATGCTTTTTGTCTACCAATGTGCATTATTGTTGCTGACAAATTTGTATTTTTTTACAGAAAGTTTCTGAAAATATGAAAAGTTGGTAACAATGAAGCGCTTGCACAGATTAGCTAGTTACACATGATTGCTTTGATCGTGTGCCTATGACGTCACATGAGTTAAAGAGTTGATTGGCTAAAACCACGTGGTTATCAATATCATGTGACTATGACGTCACATCAATTGAGCCATTGTGTAATATTTGAGTTGGTGTTTCTGTGTGAATCTCCATATCTTTTTTGGCCTCGGTATTCCAGAGGTTATGATCACGAATTCGTGGCTGATGTGTCGTGGGCTCAAGTTCTGGTGCTACTGAAGACTTGCCGTATAGAAGGGGTGATGCACGTTAAATCTGTCGAACTCAAAGTCTTCCAGTTGTTGTAATAGCTTGGAGAACAGGGATACCAGCTGAGGTGTCGTCCTCATGACTTGACCATGGTTCAAAATTACAAGGACCTTTGCCAATAGCCCTCGTGTTACTTTATGGTGCGACATTTATCAAACTCTTGACGAGAATCCAAATGCTTTTGTCATGTTTCCCTCACAAAATAGATGAGTTGCGTGTTTATTAATACCGCATTATGAAGTTTATGGTGACAGACCTCGAAATTTCGAGCCCGGTCAAGTGACGAGAACGACACCTCAGCTGGCACTACTCTTTTTGAATGGAATTTGTGCCTCCATTCATTTAACTTGCATCAGCCTCTCTAACACGGTAGGTCGTTAATGGCACTGGGGCTTGAACTCATGACACGCCGGCCACACCAGGAATTGACGATGGACCTCGTAATTTTGAACCACGGTCAAGTAACGAGGGAGACACCTGAGCTTGTACGACATTTTCCTAAGGCCCATACCACGCCAGCGTAAAGAATTTAAGTCTAAATGAATATAACTTACATTAGCCCCTCTACGCGGCGGCACTAGTACTTGCTACAGTACTAGTACTAGTATTAGTACACGCTGACAACAGTGACGTAACGGAGAATATTAGTGGCCCCCTGCTAAGTCAGGTTTTGGGCCCCTAGCTAGATCTTCAAACCATTGCAAAATCATAACATAACATAAGCTTTGGACCCCCTAGAATTCTGAGCCCCCTTGCGATGCAGGGGTGTACGTTACGCCGCTGGCGGTTGAAGAGATGGTGACCATGACCACTAGGCTATCGGGGCCCTTATCAAATATTAGAGATTTTGTTCTTTTGACTAGTGAGAAACAAACTGTTTTTAGGGAGGGGAGGAACGGTTAAAAGAAAAATTTGAGGCAGGCCAATGTAATTTATAACAAAAACTACAACAGAAACTAAAAATATAGTATACTTAAAAAATTATTTATTACTGATGTGATAAATAAATTTGTGACCGCATCTTTTTCAACTAAGAAATATTACATATAAAACAAATAAGTGTATTTTAATTATTAAATGTATATTATTTAAAATTCCACTAATATGGTTTCAAGAAAGAGTTTTTAAAAAGTTTTTATATAAATTCTGAAAAATATTTTTACCTTGGTTAAAAAAATGCTTAAACTTCAAAGGAATGTTTTGCATATACAAAAAAAAACAGAGTACGCTTTTTACTGAACGTTTTTAAAATTAAAAATTTTTGTGACATGGTCTGAAAATCTACGAAGGATGGAACGGAACATTTAGGCTGGTCGTAGTGTGGTCATGATTGGAACAAAATATAAAGAAAATTGCATCTACATCTTTCGTTGAGCATCTGACCTTCAGGGTGTAGTTTGCCCATTACTATTCAACAGATAAGGCACAAACTTTCTGAGTGCTTTACCCCCTTCCATTCGCTATTGAGATACAAACGCGGAGTTACACATTTTATTTTCAACGCATTTCACGTTGCAGTAAAGAAACGATTTTATTTATTAACCCGGTCACGTTGACAAAATGCTCGTGGTCTGGAGTTTCGAGACTGCGCATGCTCAAATCAAACTTCTAGTACATGCGCTGATTTCTATTAAAGATTTTGTGGTAAGGATATATATATAGCGGATTTTCCTTTACTTTAAATCATAGGTTCCGAAAGTGGTTTCCTACGGATCCTTGGGGGAAGGGGCCCTGGTGATTGCTGAGGGGGTGTACGAAAGGTTTAATACAAAGTGAAATATTTGTAACCCATTGCTCGAAATATGAAAGTTAAAATAAATAAATAATAATTTAGAAATTAAAAAAAATTTAGAGTAAAAATTAAAAATTTTACATTTAATTTTTCCATAGATACCGTAAAATACGGCGTATAAATATTTGTAACACACAACAGTGGCGCACACAAAAATTTTTCAAGGGGGTGGGGAGTCCAGGGTCGAAAGTCCGCCATTCTCGTATCATACCTCAAATTCTTTTGATTTTGTCGGTTTGGGGAACAAAACACAGTAAAAAATAAATTACTGAATTAATAATTAGCATTAATTAAGAAAATAAATTGTTAATTGCAAACAATTTAGTAAATTTTACGTACTATATACATGGGATTCTCATCAATAAAAAAAAATCAAATGGTCCAGTGTATTGGCAAATACAGGTGAAGGTTGGCTGGCCGCAAAACTTTGTTTAAACCTGCAATCCTGGTTCCTAAGGCCAGGAGTTTGCTCTAGTACCACTGTGGCTAAGACTATTCTATCATGACTATAGTTATCTTAGGTTTATAACTATTTTTTGTATATATATATATATATATATATATCTTGTTCAAAATTTCAATAGTTAATAAAGTACTTTCTATTCATCCAATCAAGTTCAAATAAAATTTTTTAATCTTGTAGTGGAGGACACTTGATGTTAATACAGTTTTTTCAAATATTAATTCATTAATGACCGGTTAATTAATTAAATTAAAATAATTACCGGTTTTCGACGCAAACTTAAGATTTTTTTTCATTGTTGTAACAATGTAACTGTTAAAACAATGACAAAAGTTGGCGTTGAAAACCGGTTTTTCGGCCAAACTAGCCAAACCGGTTGTGCATTGTTACAAGAATGCAGACAAATCATGCTCTTTTTTCAATTCCCACTATTAATTCACTCTCTCCCTATAGAAATATATATATATATATATATATATATATTTATCTTGTTCAAATTTTCAATCGTTAATAAAATACTTTCTCTTCATCCATTCAAAATAGGAATTGACTTAAATTTTTTTTTATGTTACTTGTTATTTTTTAATCAGCATTTATTAATGTGTAAGCGGACTCCCCCATGTGTTTTCAGTTAACCACCGGGGAAATCTATTTTGTTGATTGCTTGCTTTGAAAAGTTTGTGAAGAAATGTAGATTAAGATTGTTGTTTAAAGGGATCCGAAGTGAAGAAGGCTGATGAAACTGTAATTATAAGGAAAATGAGATAGCGACTGAAATGTGTAATAGGGAAAGAGAGTTGGTGTTAATTTGATTGGAATCTATGTTAGCAAGATATTTGCATAATGTTTGTTAGTTATATAGGTGAAGCCAGTGTCTGGAGACTGAACGTTCGAGATTGTGCCTCAAAGCCGCATTTTAAGAGTTAAATGAATCTTTATTAGTTAGGGATTCGAGGTTTATTTCGTAGTTATTGCATATTTACCCTTGAAGTGCTGTGAATACAGACAAAAAAAGTGTTAAGTTTTACAATGTCCCCGATCATTTAGCTCTAATCACTAGTACGAAATCAAGTTCGTTTCACCTGTACAAACAACAAATTTTCATAAATCAAATATTTTTGAAGCTTTAAAGTTTTGTATTTTTAAGGTATCCGACTGGTTGCGACAACTTTTTTTTAAAAAAAGGAGATATGGGGATTTTTTTGTTATTTTTAGATTTGTTTAGTGCATTTTAAGAAAAATGTGCTAAAGTTAAGAAGAGAAAAATAAATTATTATTACTAAAATGGAAAAAAATAGGCAAAAGTTGACAAGAAATAGCATAAACGTGGCCCATTCTGCACCAAAGGTTATGAACAAATTTTCCAATCTAATGTGTTGCTATATTATTCAATTTTGAAATGACCTTCGGAATAAGAGAAATTTTCTTTTTTACAAAAACTAGAGCACTTTATCTCGGTTATTATCACACGGTGGGTCTTCAGTGGCATTAGGACTAGACCGACAACTCAGCAACGCCAGACATGAGCTTGCGACCTTCAACACATAGCTACCGGAGCATGAAAAATTAATATACAGAATAAAATATTAAGCACATAATGCTTTGTAACGAAAATATTGGCGAAGCGCCTCAATTATTCGACATAATGTAGTTTTATAGGTCTATATACAGTTACTTTTATAGTCTATTTACAGTTTTATAGGATACTTTCCAACAAATTTTTGCAATACACATCACTGAGTGGAAATGAAGTCTTTTAAAAATGAATTTAATTTTTAGACCAGAAAACACCAAGGGGAAATCAATATCAGCGGATGAAGCATCCGAAGAAAAGACATTGTTTTCATTATGTTTTCCATATCACGAACTGAGGATGTGAATGATTGGATTTGGAATCCCCTAAAATGTCACAGCAAAAATTTGATGCAACAAAATTTGGTAGACGATTGACATTATTACTTAATTCAGTTGAAGAAGTATAAAGGTTAATCGGAAGTTAGGGCATATGTTTAAAATGTTTTATTACAAATATTTTTAGTAAAAGTTTTTTTGTTGTAGAGCAAAAGTATTTTATAATAAATTTTTCAGCAAAATACGAACAATGCGATTGTTTACTTTTGATAAGATACATGTTCTTCATGCACAAGTTATTGTATACTACATATGCATAAAGAATACGATTAGGTATATAATTATACTATTAGGTAATGGGATAATAATTCAAGACATAAAAAGCTTCATATATAATGCATAAATGGGTTAAATTAGGAAAAAAATTAGTTTAAAGACAGCTTATTTGAACACCTGAAATGAATTTTTTCAGTCTCTTCAGTAGAAATAAGCTAATTCTTATTTACTACCATCTAGTGACACGCATGAGGGGGGATCCAGGGGACCGGACCCTCCCCCCATAATCTTTGATTTTTTTCGATTAAATATAATCCTATGTTTCTACACGTAAAATAATACCAAAAAAGGTAACAATAATTAAGTAATTTAATAACAATAGTTAAGTACTTTAATTAAGCATTTGTTGTTTTCATTAATTAATGCTAATTATTTATTAAATAATTTATGTTTTACTGTTTTTTGTGGACAATCGACAAAATAAAATAAAAAATTAGGTTCTGATACGAGAATGGTGGACTTTTGACCCTTACATCCCCCCCCTCTTTGAAAAACTCCTGTATCCGCCACTGCTATCATTATATGCTATCACCTTGAGGAAGGTCAAATCACATTGAAAATCGGGATACTCACATTTGTGAATCTTATTTTTTTTAATATTAAAAAAGCTCTGAAACAAAGCAAATTTCACAATTAATAATAATTGAAGGACCAATAGCAAGAGATTTCTGTGGTCAGGATTCTCGCAACAATATTTACCCATCATTATGTGGTTAGGTATAACATTAACATATAAAAAAATATATTTTTTTCGGATAAACTCCGTTTATACAATTTTTGATAATAATAACAGAAAGAAGTAAAAATTAATGATGTGTGTGTATAAATTATCAGAAGGCTTAAGTGGAGGAATTCTCAACGATTTTTCCTCATTAAACCATGTGAGAAATTTTTTAAAAAATTGCAAAATCTTCTATTTTTCCCCCCTCCATTGTACAATCTATTTTATGATCAGAATAACATTGATGGGGAAAAAAAAGAATTGAATAGAAGTAAAAATTCAATGTGGCGCCATTTTTTGCAATGGATCTTATAAAAGGTTTTGTATTCTAAGCCCCATTTTACAAACTCTTAGAAAACGTCTGACTTCAAATTATTTCTATCACGTATGGAAATTTCACTGTATCTCGGGCACAACCAAAGAAATAAATTAAAATTATTCAGCACGTGGAAAATCTAATTCAGTTTCGATTACAGTTACCGAAAGAGAGAAAAAAAATTCCCTCTTCACTTTAATTGACATTTAGTTTCTTGCTTCTTTTCAGAATGGAAGTAATTAAATGTATGGAAAAAAGTAAACTAAAATAAAAAAAAAAAAGCTGAGTTTAGTTGCATATTAACCTCCTTCCCAAACTCAAAATCATTTGACTTGATTTAAATTAAGGACGAATGCACCATTATTATTATTATTAATGCCTCGCAGCCTGTTTTGATCACGAGTATGGTCTGTTTAAGGTGAACTTGTTCTGTGCAAAATGTAGATTCATGTTTTGGAATGCCTCAGAGATTGGAAAAAAGCTACAAGAAAGAATGGGAACAATAAGAAAATTACTGAAAGGTGGAGTAAAGGGAAAATCAGGTCGTGACAGTTTTTCTAGAAACAATGGGAAAAATTTGACAAATAATGCACCACCCATTGGAAATATTTTATTAATAGGTTTTTTTATTATCCTATTTAAAGAATGCATTTTTTAAAGGCAAAAATGTTCTAAAAACAGCAATAAATAAATAAATAATAATGAAAGATGAATAAACATTGTATATAAAAATCTCTCATATTGATAGAAAAACACTTTATTGCCAAATAAACTTTATAAGGAACTTATTCCTTCTATTCAGAGACGTTTAAAGGCTAATCCATTGATTTTCAATCTTCCAATATTTGCGACCCAATTTTCAATCATAATTTCCATAGCACCCCCACCCCCCAAATCTCCCTCTATAGCATAGGTTCTCAACGTGGGCGTTTGAGGTTTTCAGGAGGGCAGTAAAAAAGACCCAGAGAAAATTAGGGGGCGTTGAGATGGCACGGATGGGCTTGGGCAAATTGACTAAATATAGTTTCAAAAAGACTAAAAAAACACGCTGATTATGTACTAACAAAAGTAAACTTTAATACTGTTTACTTATGTTGATTGTATGTATTTAAATCATTTCTCTATATCACATGTACGAAAATTCACATATTTCGGTAGTTCGGGAAGAGGATGAAAAACTTAAAGATTACATACATTACATTCAGACCTACATTAAGTTGTTGATATAGTGCAATTTAATTTCTGTAGTGCACGTGTTCTCGTTGTCTGTGAGCAGTAGGAAAAATGTTTCGTCCACTGCATTTCATTACTTATATTATCCAAAAAACAATCAAATATGCTAATCAGTAATTAACGTGGTTCTTTAAAGGCTGAAACAGTCAATTTATATTTATTTTGAAATTAATAATTTATTATGAATTACTTCGTATCATCAAAACCCCTACCTGTCTTTATAACAGGTAAGCTAAAACTTTTTTATTCCATTCTTTTAAATGTAGAAGAAATTCAGTAGTGTTACAATTCCAACACTATCATATCTATGACTAAAATATATACTATTACACATTTAAATATATTTATGGCAATACTATTTCAGATTCGCAAGTAAAAAAATTGGGGCTTTAGAAAAAAATCAAATTAAGAAATGTATTTTATATATAACTGCTCAGGTGTGGCAATTAACATAGGACCTCTCAATACTTAAAAAGTTGAAAAGATAACCAAAGGTTGAAACGTAATTGTCCCTTTTCCCAGGCACTTGCACAAAACCTGAGTTTTAATGTGGAGCATCACTGCCTGAATCCAGGGAATCACATTCCATTCTAATTTAATGACCAATGTCAATAAAATGTCTGACCACCCAGAAGTTCGTAAGCATTTGGCTCTGGAGGTGATTGATGGGATTTCACCAAATGTAGTGAAGATTTATGTTGATGGCAGTAGGGGAGAGACAAACACTACTGTATAATTTTAATTGAACTAAATGGCAGCATCATCAAAATTCAGAGAAAAAATGCTGACTACGCTTCTGTCTTCAGAACGGAGCTAATAGCTATCATGTGTAGTCTTTCATTAATTAACAACATACAAGACTAAGCTTTTTCTGAAATTTGGATCCTGACAGACAGCCGATCCTCCATCCTACATCACCATCTATCGGTGACAGCACCAGCAGGAGTATTCTACACCTTTTTAAATAGCTTTCAGATCGGCACCCTATCCATCTACAGTGGGTCCCTTCTCATGTAGGCCTGCCCGGGAACGAAGAAGCGGATGACCTTGCGAAGGTGGCTGCTAGCGACCCTGTGGATCCGCAGGATCACATGTTCCTTACGTCGACCGAGATCTACTCCAGGTCTAAAGAATTAATATGTAGAACCTGGGTAGTCCCTCCTGTACACCCATGGTACTTTCAAAGACACCCTGTGGATCCGCCGTATCATTCAAGGGTTCCAGATCTTATCAGACGGCATTCTCGCGATTTTTGACTGGTCACCTGAGGTGCATGAATTTTGAAGGTCGAAAAAAAAGCTTCCCAATTTTGTAATAGTTCACTAAAATCTGGCAACAACCCTTGAGGGTAGGTTTCCGCAAAATTCGTTCTTAGAGTGTCTCTACTCAACAAAAGGAACATGCTTGTCAAATTTCATATCTGTAAGTCTAATAATTGGGGAGATATGATGAGTGAGTCGTTTTTCTCCTTTATATATATATATATATAGACTCGTTTTTGACATTTGAAATAGAGATCACGAAAACATTAGTGGAATAAATTTTGTAAGAGAAAAGTTGCTATTTACTCATTATATATTTCTAATTAGAAGCAATATTAATTCACAATTTTCAATGCAAATTGTAACTAAAAAAGAAGTAATCTACCTTTTGGATAAGATCTGTTAATTTATAAGCTATGATATAACGAGAAAAAAAACCGGATAAGTTCTCTCAATTATAGAAATCACAGTTTCAAAAAAAAATCAGTGCTTTTACTATATCATATATATAATTTCTCTTCAATTCTCCTAATTCTGTATAAATATATTGATATAAATAAGTAGAAAGTGCGATGAAAGGATAAAATCGAAAAATATTTGAATTTTGTTTTTTTGTGTTGAATTTAGTATTAAATTTTTTTTTAAATGATACAAAAGATTTTGCATTTTGTGAAGCGTAACGTTTTCTGTAAGCATACAAACTTAAAAAACATAATAATTTTCGAAAGTATCCATAATTTTGGCCACCACTGTACACAAAATTCGCGTTTTCGAGCTATTAGACCTACAAGATCTAATTTGGCAAGTATCTTCATTTATTAAATGGGACAGGTTTCACGGAAACCCACTCTCATGACAAGTATGGTTAAAAAGTTTTGATTTTTTAATTATTAGACATATATATTTGAAATTTTATATGCATGTTTATTTTGTTGAGCTGAGATCTACTAAAAATGTTTTCCCCGGAAATGGATTCCCAAGGAGATGTTGAGGTGGTTACAGGGGGAGTACAGATAAAAAGGAATAATCATTTTTGGACTATTAGACCTACTGAATTAAAAATTGGCAGGCGTATTTTCGTTGTTGCATAAGGAACCGCTAAGCACAGATTTTGCAGAAATTTAACTCCAAGGGATGCGACGAGGGTTTCAGGAGGTGTTATAAGTAAAAATTCCTAGTTAACTATTAGGACTAGAGACTTTAAATTTGGTAAGTATGCCTTTTTTGTTAATTAGAGATCCCCTATATAAGAACGGTTTTTACGAAAATCGATTTCCAAGAGGGGTTAAGGGGACGTAAAAATTAAATATATTCGCGTTTTAGAAATTCAAGTCATGTTTTAATTAAGAGTCGAGGGTTATAAGAATGTTTGGTACTTACGTACTATCACAACAATGCCAATGTTCAAAATATCTCGCCAATTTGGCAACCCCGATTTCACACGAGTCGTAAGTGCTGAATTGGCAACCTGTGCTTCGTTTCAAAAAATGTCGCAAGTAGGTTGCGATAATACGTAAGTACCGTACACTGTTTTTAAAAAGTTATTGATATATAAGTATTACTTTATATTAAGCTTTCATACATATTGAAAAACATTCGGTACCCCCTAACGTATTATCGCAATCGTACTGGCGACATTATATGAAACGAAACACATGGTTGCTAATTCAGCGAGTACGACACATAGGAAATCGCAGTTGCCAACTTGGCGAGTTATTAATAGAGCTGGCGATTGTTGTGAAAATACGTAAGCACCCAGTATATATATTCATTAAACATAATGAAATACCTAGCGAGGCGGGCGGGTAACGACTAATATCATTGGATGCAGGGAAGCATCTCCCGAATAAACGACCTACGTTTGAAATAACTACATTAGTTTATCCGAAGGGGCACTTTTGGACGAAATCCAAATGTCAATTCAATTAGTCAAAAGAAAAGTATGTTTTTATTATGTTTGCCAATTCTCTAATTGACTTTGGCAATTTCTTTTATTTTAATAGCTTCTGGTAAGATCTATTAAAAAAGTCTTAAGAACCTTCAGTCACTAATTTTGCCAATTTTTTTTATCGTACGTGATGGGGGGCAGAGATCAAAGCATTTTCACAGCTAATAATGTAATGGAAGTAAATAAAATATATTAACTATTATTAATGCAAAAATTTATTTGTAAAAATCATTTTTAATGCTAAACAAATATTTTATTATAAAAAAATAACTTTATTTAAAATTAAATTTAGTGACATGGAAGACGATTTCTTCTAATACGAAAGAATTAATAATTATTTACATAGAATTGGAAAATCGAAGAACAGTAATACTTATACACTTGTTGAAAATCGGTAATACACATTGAAGTAAATAAGATTCATAAGGTGAATGGCTTGCAATCATAAAATGTCTAATATTACAGAAGAAAGATACCTAGATGTTTTTTAAAAAAAAACTTTTAAAGAATGTAATTCTCAGTCAGATAAATTAAACTATGCTTATGAGATATACCAAAAACTAAACAGGTTTTATTACAGATATAAGTGGCGGCTGGATGTTGCCAAAAAATTTATGTAAGCTCCGGAAATACTCAGAAAGATTTTGATGATTAATGATATTACAAGGAGGCTGGTTAAAAATGATGTTAACCAGCTTATTCGTACTTTTACTTATTTACTTCGTACTTTAAGTACTTTTACTTCATACACGTACTTATTCGTGTACTTTTAATTGCTTATTTATGTACATTATTATTGTTGATAAATATGTTCTTTTTAAAATAAAGTTTCTACAAAGAGCAAAAGTTGGTAACAACGAAACGCATTAACTGATTAGCTGGAAACACATGATTGCTTTTATCGTGTGACTATGACGTCACATGAGTTTTTTAACTGATTGGCTAGAAACGTGCGTGGTTATCATTATCATGTGACTGTGACGTCACATGAATTTAGTCCATTGGCTTACTGAAACAAGTTCAGTAACAGATAATATGATTCGGTGACAAGAAAATCTATCTCAATTTTTAAAAATGTCTTCAACTTTCTTACCTTAATTATGTATTCACTACTTTAAAAAAAAACACGTAGTACAATTTTAAAATGCGTGGCAACGTCTCGGACTACATATTATATCACTCTTTCCTCGAGGTCTCTCTCTAAAAAAAATTACGGCGTTGCATTTCGCTGAATTATAAAAGTATTTATCAGAATGTGTGAAACTGTTTTTTCCCTAACATATATCTGGAATATCCGCTTCCTGCGGATAGCATTAAATTCTTAGAAGTTGAATTCGTTTTCCCTTAATTCGTTTTGCCCTTGAAGCTTAATATTACTTTCTGCGACTCACATTTATGAACAAGGTGTAACTGGTTAAAATATATTGGAAACAACAAATTAACTGTCGCATTTAATTTTTTTAATTGTTATTTTTAATTTTAGTACAGAAACTTTAAACTAAAATGGCAGCAATTTTAAAAAATAATGCATAGTGCTTTTTATTTCACAAATGTTAGAAATATATCTGACAACAATTTTCAATCGATATGTCATTTCAAACAGGAATGCCGCTAAAGTATTGACATTGTTCGTGAAATATCTAACATACAAAGAAGGATGCATTATGTAACTATTCTCTCGTCTGCTTTCACCAGTAATGAACTCAATTTTCGGAAATAAATTTTAACAATTGAAAGTTTTTCTTAAACATTTTATTGGTCTGAAGTATAATTCCCATGGAAATTATATATTTTTTTATTTATCTCTTAATATATAAAATCTTGATCAATATGTAATAAGGAATCCAAGAAATAATCGAGAATAGGGTCAAATTATTTAAAGTTTTAAGATAATTAATTGTAAAGATCCATTTTGTTTTGTTTCAATTCTTTGTTTTAGTTTTTTTTTAACTGGTTGAAAAAAAAATCTTTTCTCACTTAATTTTGTTTTCTTTCTGGCATACTTCAAAACCAAAAGATTTTTATATTACAACTAAAAATTGCCAGTAAATAGTTTTTCTTAAATAATTCCTTCGAATTTATGTAAGATATTTTAATAAGAATACATTTATTGAAGATCTGAATATGTTTAAAAATTCATTTAGCTTTGGAATTCCGATTTAATTTTTGGCGATCCGAACAAGAAGGTATGTTAAAACTTATGAGAAATTTAACAAAATTATAAGAAAAATATGCTTGGACCTTATCAACGTATCATTATAGCGTTACATTTTATTATTTTTATCTTTTGCATCAGCGGATTATGAAGAATTTGAAATAAATTTATATTTAATTTGATATCTTAAAACTTTAGATGCAGAAGAAAGAATAACAAAAAAATATCTTTCAGCTTCCACAACTTAATTTGTAATATATAAATGGTTAAATTTAAATATTTTTCAATTACTACTATTATATATAGTTTACAATCTCCCTATATTATATATATATATATATCGTTCAAATTTTCAATCGTTAATAAGATACTTTCGATTCATCCATTCAAGTTCAAATACATTTTTTTAACTTGTAGTGGAGGACACTTGATGTTAATACAGTTTTTTCAAATATTAATTCGCTAGTTAAACTTAAATAATGAATATAAATAGTAACAAACAAAAATAATATTTCAACACCATATATAACATATAATATAAAATTTTTTTAAAAATCAATTCCTACTTTGAATGGATGAATAAAGTATTACCACTTAATATTGTGATTCTGTCACATGTATATACATATTTATATCAATTGTAATTACTTAATAAAAAGTAACTAAAATAAAACTTTTCTTTGTTGACCTAAATAGGAATTGACTTAAATTTTTTTTTAAAAAAAAAGCATAGAAAGTTTTCAAGAAAGTTAGGAAAAGTTACATAAATGATGAGGCAAATCTTTCAAAACAATTCCATAAATTAATATGTCATGCATGGCGGAAAATAATCATTTAATGTGTTCTAGACAGGTTTTATAATCAAACAAAACCTAATATTCCATTAAAAGTAAAATGCTGACTTCTAAAACCATTAAAGAAATGCAAATTTTCTTCAGATTTCAGATATCAGTTCATTTTTCTCGTTTAAAATCGTGATTTTGAAAAATCTCAACAGGTGCGTTTGGATTGACTAAAAATATCGATTAACCATCAAGGAACTATACTGCTGCCAGATTTTTTATCGTAAACTGAATAATAAACAGAAATCATCGATCAAGAAACGAAAAATACTTTTAAAAGTAATATTAGTTTTTGAATTTATATTTCACAACTTTCTCTCTGTCTTATTTTTAAATAAATTAAAATATTTAAAAGATAAATTCTAAACCTTAAACTTATTTTTACAATCAAAAAGATTTTATAAAATGCTTTCCGCTCCAGGATAAATAAAAATTAATTTTTAACTAAATAATTTTTACGTATTTAAGTTACGTTTAAAATTAATTTTACGGCACCAAGAAACAAACTAAGCCGTAATTTATTCCAATAAAATCTTTTATTAATAGAACAAAGTAAATTAAAAACATTATTTACATTTAATCTTGTTGAGTAGTTCATATACTACTTCGCCAAAAGCTTATGGTTTATTTATTTTTAATGTAGACGAACAATAGTTCTATCGTCTGCTCTCTCTTTTACCTCAAGTATTAAGAAAACGTATTGAAATTTTAAAATTTTACCTTTAAAAAGTAATTAAAACATTTTTAATCTCGAATATCATTGTATGATGCTAATATTATTACAAAACTTTTTTAAAATTAAAATAGAAGGTGTTGAATATTATCTACAGTGAGCTGAAAATATTACAGTTTATTAAAAGGATTAAATAAGAAAGAAATTACAGAATGTATGCTGACAAATTTGGTAATTATATTCCAATAAATTTTTAATAAACGTATTAAACTGTATAATTATATGCCATTAATTCAATATAGAAATTCGAGAGTCTTATTTGTGTGTACTGAAATTAGTGTACGTAATAGCATAATTGTGTTGATTTGTGCAGATCAAATAGAATTTCTTCAAATATGTGTAAGATCTCCAAAATGAGGCTTTTTTATGAAATTTTCATAGTTCCTATTGATATACAATGGAGACCACAATTTTTTTTATACTTTTTAAAACTTTTGTTTTAAAAAACATGTTTTTAAAGGAGTTAAATAATAATTTAGACATTATTTCGTGATTAGAATGTTTGAGTTGATACATAAAGTTTAAATTAGAAAAGGTAATAAAATTTTATGAAAGGGACAGAGACTTTAAGCTAATTGTTTGTTTAAATAAATCTTTTAATACAAATTTGACAAAATAATTCTTTATAAAAAGAAAAATACATAATTTTGAGTTAGTAACAGTTAACATGAAAATAATATTAAGAGTATATAAATATAGTTCAGAACAAAAAAAAAATAGTTTTAAATTTAAATTTAGATACTCAAATCGTGTGTTTATCTTATACAATGACTTCATTTTCGGAGATGAAAAAATTAAGTAAACTGTTTATCAAGTTGAAAATTAAATTTTACATGATTACTCATACCTAGTTTTTTAATTAATTTTTAAGTATTAATATTTTTTTACGGTTAATTTGGTCATTTTTATTCAAAATTGTTTGAAAAAATTATTCTTTCTACCTATTAATTTATTTCCCAACCCCCCTAATTTTTTAACGATTTCTTTAAATGAATTATAGGATGTATGAAATACAAATTTATAGTTTCTGATTTATGTTCTACAAATTTCCTGTATTTATTTTTTACAGTTGTTTTTATTCAAGAAAAATTGTTTTCTCCCGGAGATATCGTCAATTTAATTAAAATTTTTCCTATGTTATGAATGTTATATGTTAAAAACAAATGCTCAGAAAAAAAAATGATTGCTATGTTATCGATACAGTGTATATTGTAACATATTTAAATATATAAATAATTTTTCTATTTTAAGTCGAATTTAATATTTTTGAACGCAAAATACATGCTTCTATTAGAAAAAGTTGAATTGAAACTACTCTTGTGTTATGATAACTGTAACTGATTGTCCGAAGTAGCAAAAGCGCCCTCTAGCGACCACTTATCTTCAGAACAGTCCAGGTGAGGAAAGAATGTAGTCGCCATGAAAAACCGTTCATTATTCAATATTTTTGTTGATTATATGTGTTGTCTTATTAAACTTTTTTATTAACTATTAATTTATTAACTAATTAATAATTTTTTGTTACAGTAAAGGATACGTCATTGAACCCAATTCCGAATTTACCACATTTGGATTAATCTTAGTCATCCAAAGCACAACAGAATTAAATATATGGTAATATTGGCAGTAAATTTTGTGGATTAAAAACATCACTTACTTTTCATTGTAGAGACCGTAGAGACCAATGTTTTTCAGCAGTCGGTCTGGTAGACTCGGGAAGGGTAGTGCTTCTTCCGTTTCGTCATCCAGTAGTTCGGATTTGAGACTGTTACTTTCGTATTCGGGCAGGCTCATAAGACCGCTTCTGAAATGACTGACGCGGTCCCCCATGTCCATAGTCAGAGCCTTGCTCCTTTTTAGAAGACCCCGTTTCTGTAATGGAACAAATGAAGTATAATTGTAAGAGCATTCCTATCCCGAATACAAATTTGTTTATTGGAATATAGATGAATTTTTATTGTGTATTATTACACAATATGTTATGTACACAGAAAATAACAAACATCACAACAGATATCTAATGAAACGGTCCCAATTCAACAAACAAAGTAACAGCCAATTAAATTGAGTTACACACATGTCTATAAATTAAGGAAAATGCAAGTTCAAACCAAGAAAGAGTCAGAAGCAACCTTTTCTTTTAACAAAAAGTAAAGAGCAAAGAAGAATGTTTGATATCATTAATAAAAATTGTGATTTTTGTTCTCTGGAGCAAATTACAACCCCCCTCCTAGTAACAAAAATCACTATTACATACTGGGTATCATGGTTAATACATAGTATGTCTTCCAGACGATGCAATACAGTCCGTACAACGCCTAGGCATGCTGAGTATCAAATTATCAATCTGATCTTGGGGAATATTACACCACTCATCAAGGAATGCTCTCCGAAGATCCGGCAGACATATATGAGGTGATTGACGGACTGCAACTCGTCGGCCAAGCATCTCCCACACATGCTCTAGTGGATTCAAGTCCGGTGAGAATGCTGGTCAGCCCATACGGGTGATATCCTCCGACTGAAGGCATTCGTTTACGATATTAGAACGGTGAGAACGGGCGTTGTCATCCATAAACACAAGTTCTGCGCCCATGGCACCCCGAAACAAACGTACATGTTGTTCCAAAATGACGTCCCGATAGATTTGGCTTGTCATGGTTCCATTTTAAACGAGAAAGTCAGTTCTGGAACCCAGAATAATTCCCCCCTCCCAAACAAGTATCCTATACCACCGAAACGGAGTCGTTCAGTGATGATCTCTTGGCTTTAACGGGTACCTGGCGCTTTCTATATGAAAGTCCGGCGAGAATCAGACTGTAAGCTAAACCTGGACTTGTAGGAAAACATCACACAAACCCTATTGTTGCAGTGTCCATAACACATGCTCTCTACTCTAGGCTAACCGCAGGCGACAGTGAGTTGCGGTAAGGGGAACACATCTGACAAGTTCCCGAGCATATAGACCAGTCTGTCCTAAGCGTCTGTACATGGTCTGCCTTGAAATTGTCGTACCAGTGGCTGACGAGATAGGTCTGATGCTGTGCTCCGTCTGTTTTTTTTTTGTTGCAGTAACACAGTACTCATTCGGGGGGGGGGGGACCTGTGCTGTAACGTCTACTCACATTACCATCATCTTGGAATCATTGCCAAAGTCTGGAGATGACACTCTGGGCGATTCCAAGTTCCTCGGATACTACCAGCTGGGTACATCCCCATTCCAGATGGCCGATAATTCTACCACGTAAAAAATCATCTAAATGCGTCCTTTGTGCCATAACTATGCGGTTATTGCACTGAAAGGTTTTTAAAGCGCTTGTGAACAATTTTACTTCTTTGTCACCATTCCTTATATACCCCTCTCTTACACTCTCGGCATTGTGATGCACTATAGGTGTCATCTAGTAGCTTCCTGCAATTTGCATGATTCTTGAAGATGTGTGTAGGCATTTTACGGGTGATATATTTATTTTCGAGTTCGATTTTCGCGTGACTCTGAATTATCCTTAATTTATGGACATGAGTGCAAGTGAAGGGTAAGCAATTGTTTGGACTCGAGTGCCACAGTGTGGATACTAGAGTCAGTACCTTTTTTAAAATTATTGCATTCGTTTGTAAAATTTACATCTCAGAAAAAGTATCAAATGTACCCTAAAAATCAATAAATACAAATTAAATAAAACCGTGTCAGTTTAATTTAATTTATTTATTATGCTAATTTCCTATCCAATAGCTGAAACAACATTTATAATTTTAGAATCAGTTTAATGAGTCCTATTATACTTTTCTTCATTTTTTAAAAAATCAGATGGAAGATTGCTTGTTGTGAAATCCTCGTCACAACCTGCAAATTAATGCCAGGCAACTTTCATCTATATTTATACTTGTTGATTTTCATGCAAGAAAAATTTATTTACAAATACTTGTTGACCCAAATGTAGAGAACATTTCCTCTATATTTGGTTTACTGACTGTCTTGGTGGAATGTAAAATACTCATTGAAGGCTACATTTGGTACGCGGATCGCTATTTGCCCACCCCTTATTTAAGTGGAATGTATAGAGAATCATTACGCGAAATAAAGTTATAATAATATCAACACTTATTTTTAGAATTGAGTGATTGACTGATTATTTTTTGACGTCGTATTATAAGACGAAGACTATTGGTGATAGACCTGAAAATTCTGAACCACGATCAAATAACGAGGACGAGACCCGAGTGAGTCCAACTCTCTGAACTTTGACACCCACCACGCCAATTCAAGTATTTGGAGTCTCCATAGGCTTAACATGCATCAGACCCTATACATGGCGAGTCTTTAATGACAAGTGGATTCATTACATAGCAGAAATAACGCATGCCAGGAGTACATGGTTACCGAGGACACATTTTTTTAAAAACTAGCTAGAGCATACCCGTTTTCCGCACGGGTGAATTAAAAAATTAAACAATACAGAAGTGATACACATTGAAGGATAAAGAAGTTTTTCATGAGTTAATTTTACGTAAATTACAAATTAAACAAAAAAAAAAAGCTTTTTGCATATCTCAGCTGAACAAAAAGGCTATATTTGTTTAATTTTAAGTCTGCAGATGCTGATGAAAAAGATTTTTTTATATTATTATTTATAACGCCCTGTAACTCTCTTGTTTCTCTTGTTGAAAACACCTTCCTAAGCTGATCTCTGCTCAGCAAAAGTAACACATAGTTACAAATTTTGCGTAATGAACGCTTAAAATAGTGTAATTTTATCTGGATGTGTAATACATTAATATTATTTTCTGTTGTATTTATTTTGTGTTAAAATTGTAATATTCACAAGCAACGCCGTTCTTTAGATTATAATGGCGATTCTCTCTCTCTCTCAATGGAAGCATAGCGAAATGTTGGCGATAGAGCCAAGTTGGCATCATTTTTGGCGACCATGTTGGTCAATAGGCGATAGATTGAACGGTGCAGAAATTGATATGCTATAGCACCACCAAGTGGGGAGTTTCAACGAAGAGGATAGCACAAATCCTTCTCCACAAAAAAAATACATACAACATGCCAATTTCTATAGTGATCGGTTGTGAACGGTGTTGGAGTGAAGCGAGGTCATATATACAAACATCCATTCATATAGATAAGTTAAAATAGTTTTAGATAGAATATATTTAAAGAAGAAATGTGCTGTATTTTGGCTTATTTTGAATGTATAAATAATTAGAATGTGTGTGTGTGTGTGTGTGTGAATCATATCTTCCATTCATTAAAAAAAGTGTATTTTTGAAGAAAAGTTGCAATAAAATCAAATTAAATTAGTTGTTGAAAATGATATAAGTATACTATTTACAGTTCATAGAAATATTTGTAATAATATTTAAATCAGTAATTTCCTATATGATATGTGAACAATGTATATATTTATTATGCTTTATCATGTATACTAAATTGCTATAAATGTAGTTAAATACTAAATGTTATGCAGGAATATAGCAAAACAGTACAGGGGAAAATAGATTATCCAAAGTAATACAATAGCAAACTCTTAGACTTAGGTCTAAGACTGTAGGGTTAAACATTGTTTATGGTGCCAACTTTTCCTTTTACTTTCTTATGTTACTGAACTGAAATAAGAAATAAAAGTGCAGGTTTTTTTTTTTATGAAAACTAAAAATAAATTCTAAGAATATAATATACATTTATATATACATATAAGTGTGTATATATGAAACGTAGTATAGAATATAGGAAACTATACGAAAAACTGGATAAAATTACGAAGTTACCTTAAATTAAAGACCCTAACTTATATTTATTTTGAATCCACCCTTTCTCAAAAAATTTGTTTAGTCTAACAACTGAACATAAGTTTTAAGACTCCAATTAATGGATTACCTTGAAGAAAAGTCTATTAAATAAAGTTAGATATAAAAAACCTTTGATTCATTTTATAAAAATGTCGAGTCACTTTGTTTACAATCTTATGCAGCAGAAGGTTACACGATAAGGTAATAGAATAAGTAATTTTACTTGTTTTTTTTGTGAAAGGAAACCTACTCTAATTTTGTTCATTAGTGTCAACCAACGGACCTGATTAAAGTCACCTGGGGGAAAGTAAGAAGCCTCCAGGGAAAATTAAAAAAAAGAGAGGGAGAAGGGAAAATTTGATTAATTAGAAATGCGTGATAAAAAATATGGAACTAGGACAACGCGCTTTGGTTTTAAATATTTAACGCTGTAAGTGTTTATTGAAACACTTCTGATTTAATGTATAAATACAGACTCCTCTAAAATAAAATACTATTTTAGCACATGTTTTTTAAATTTAATGTTACGTTAGTAAATTTGAGATATATGTTACAGATTGAAAATGGAAATTTCCTGTTTCAGATGAATATTTGCATTTTTGATACTGCGTATTGTTTTAATCACCCATTTCGCCAAACTAAAAGATTTCACCAATTCAAAAATATATCGCCAAATATCATCTTTTAACCGCACATTGCGCCAATTGGCGATATCTTTTGGTATGCTGAAATTGATTGACGGTATAACACGTAAGTAGAGAATATTTTTAATATGTTATACAAAATATTAATTTTTAAAAGTTTTTTTTGTATTTTATTACGAAATAGTGAACGAATGGCAACACTAAGTTATACAGCGATGTTTTTTATTGGTTATCATGGAAAGCAAACGATAAAATTTATTTATGAAAGGAAATCAAAATATTAATAAATGCAATATTTAATGCATCTAAAAATATTTATACACATATAAATAAACTCTGAGCCTTAAAACTAAATATTGGATGTGTTGATACAAGTTTTCTCTGCTTAAAATCCATTTCATTAAATAAAATTTTTCGAAATAATCACGAGATTGAAATTCAGCTCGAGAATAAATTTCACTCCTCTCTCACACAGAGAGAGAGGGAGAAAAAGAGAAATGAAAAGCTAAAAACTTATTTAAAAAAAAATTTAGTTAAAAAAAGATCTCAAATTTTTTTCACAACTGCGCATTACAAATGGAATAACTCAAGCTATACAAAGGAAATAATTCCTTTTTTTCATCCTGAAAGAAGAATGATGAAATGAATACTTATAAAATTCCGCTTTTTCTTTAACTTGGAAAGAATGTCATGGCTTCACAACCTTTTTTTTTTAAAAAAAATTCGTACTATTGTTTTTCTAAGCACTTGGTTTATCAAGATATTTTCCTTTCAAAACGAGTTTTTAAAACCGAAAAAAAGAA
The DNA here is from genome assembly GCA_019973975.1 of Trichonephila clavata. NCBI lineage: Eukaryota > Metazoa > Arthropoda > Arachnida > Araneae > Nephilidae > Trichonephila > Trichonephila clavata. The sequence continues at coordinate 39,853 of BMAO01001903.1, forward strand.
CATTTTACCTCGAATATATAACGAAATATTACATTGCATAGAACGAATTTTTCCTTAAATTAGGAAAATCAAAAATGGTTTTATAATTTTGTTTTATTCAGACAACATTAGTACCTAATGAATAAATTCCAATAGAATTTGAAGGATTACTTCTTGTAATAAACACGTTCTTCTATTTGAAAAAAATATTTATGAATTATTTCCTCAAATTATAGAGATTTTCATTCATTCCTCTATCTTTTTCTTAAGTAGTAATTAAATTATGCGATTTTTATAACTCAAGAATTTACGAGAAAATTTGAATTTGAATAGAAATAAGAAGATAAATCAGATGAATAAGAAATAAAAAAATAACCATTTTTATATAAACTGGGCTATCAAAGAAGAAAAATATTTATATGATTTCCTTCTTCACAGTATAAATATAGTACATCTTTTTAAAAAGCAAAAGTTTTTTCTTTTGCATGTATTCAATTGTTCAACACGAGGTAGAATATTTGGCATTTATCAAATTTAGAATTTTGATACAGTGAAAAAATTATGAGGTTTTCAACGAAATATTTTTTATTTGCAATCATAACAGCACTTGAAGAAATACGGAAAATGATGACTTTTTTTTATGAAATTATCTTCTTTTTTAACTTAGTAATTTTTAGAGACTTAATAACATTAAAGAGCAAAAAATTAACGATGGTTTTGCAACAGTATACTGACATTAAATTTCTTTAAAATCTTTAACAGTTCTCTATAAACTGAAGTAATTATATGCCCACTATCCAATATCATTTTTTTTTTTGTAAAACTAATAATAATTAATTTTCAGACAAAAATTGGAGAGCATGTTTTAAAATATTACGTATTATAATTTTAAAAAATAGTTTTGCTCTGTTAATTTCGATAGAGTGCATAAGTTTGACTGTGCATAATATTTATGCACAGCCAAAAAGAAAAGAAATTATTCCAATGAATAAAAACGAAATATAGAGAAAACTACAAAAAAAAATTATTTTACATAAAATACCATAAAAAAATTACCTGAAATATTTCAAAAGCATCTAGAGCTAATTGTAAACTAATCTAAAATTTTCATAAAAATCCATAAATACAAACTAAATACGTCTTCTACATGTAATTGTGAAAGCATGACTAAGTTCTTATACATTAGAACATTTTTTATGCATAATATTTTTTATAATATACATATTATGCAAGTTGTATTAAAAAAATATCAAACATTCGAGGTATGTCCAAAAAGAGGTTCAATAAGTTTTCATTCATAAAACAGATGAGGCAAAGGATGGTTTTATATACGTATGGTAAACGAATCTAATGTGAATTCCAGATTTTTTTCCTACTCCGAAGCTGTCAGTAACTGGTAGACTACCGATGAGTGAGAAATTGTAAGTGAACAACATCGGATTTTAGTTTTTGTCATAAAAACAGACAAACTTAAACAGCACCCCTGCTGCCTTAAATTTTGCTTAGAGCTTGGGAAATTTTAATTACAAATGATTCATGAACCTTTGGTAAAGAAGTGTACAACCGTTTCAAAGATAGCCTCGCATCAATGGAAAGTGAAACACATTATATTACACTCTCAACATCAAGAAATGAATGTCTCTGGTGATGTAAGATAGTCGAATCATGATCAGAAAATCTAAAACCGAATAGACATTTGATTCTATTAGCTCCTTCTACAGGGTGATTCATAAAGAAGTATACAGTTTCAATGCAATATAAATCAAGAGCAATGTAAAATATTATAAGTCACCAGTAACAGAATTGTATGGGATTTTCGAAGTTTTGTTAGAGACAGCCACAGCAGGTTCTATGTGTGAACTGTTAGTCACACGACACACATTGGCCCGGTAATCTATTTCCGCCCAAACACATGTTAAGATATCTGAATTAAAGTATCCGACTACTCTAAAACTGTGAACTTTGCCAAAAACTGACAAATATTTTTATGATTTTATTTTATGGGCCATCTTATTAGCTTTATAAAAATACCAAATTTATCATTTTCCGTTTACTAGAACGAAAACTACAAGCGTTTTAGTAAAAGCAGATGCCATTACTTTAAGCAAGATGTCATACTTAAAACGCGTTTTACTCGAAATGTGATTTTTTGAAAATGTTCAAACGGGGTCAGCGATTGCTCAAAAAGTTTTGAACATAATTGACTGAAATTTTTTCTGTAAGTTCTGTATAATAGTAGAATTGTTTTAACTTTCAGATTTATCAATCGCTGTTTTATTACAAAATTGACGGTTCCCTATGTTAATATAATCACTGTCTTTTTAAGCATTTTCATATAGTAACCAAGATAAAGTGCTCTAGTTTTTGTAAAAAAGAAAATATCTCTTATCCTGAAGGTCATTTCAAAATTGAATAATATAGCAACACATAAGATTGAAAAAATTGAAAAATTGTTCATAAACCTTTGGTGCAAAATGGGGAATTTATGTTATTTTTTTTGTCAATTTTTACCTATTTTTTCCCATTTTAGTAATAATAATTTCTTTTTCTCTTCTTAATTTTAGCACATTTTTCTTAAAATGCACTAAACAAATCTAAAAATAACAAAAAAATCTCCATATCTCCTTTTTTTAAAAAAAAGTTGTCGCAACCAGTCGGGTACCTTAAGTCTATTGATAGCAGCTGTGTCACGCTATTTCAACTCCGCTAGATCAACAGGAAGGGCAGGGATGAATACCTTGACCTTTACGTACCCCCCTCTGGAAGAAATCACAGTGTTAAATCAGGACTTTTGCATGGCCCATTGAGTAAGTGGTATGTTGTAGTCCGCGATTCGTACAATCCATCAGTGAGGAAGATGCTCATCGAGGTAATCTCACACATTGGCTGACCAGTGTGGTTGTGCACCATCCAATTGGAGGATGAAATTGTCAATGCTGTCCTACAACTGTGGCATCAGTCAAAGAATTCACATACCAAGAAAGTGAAATCCGTGACATTTTGCTAAAGATTTGCTGCGTGACACTCGGCAGAAATGTTCCTTTTATAGGGTAGATATCCGCTAAGAGAGAACGGAGTTTTTAAAAACCGACTCCCAAAGGGGGATTGCGGGGGCATTATAGATAAAAATTCTCGTTTTTGAATTATAAGAGCTACAGATTTGAAATTTGGTTGACATGTTTGTTTTGTTGAATAGTTTTGCAAAAATCACCCTTAAGGGGTGCAGTGGGTGTTATGGGTTACGTCACAAGTAAAAAAATCCCATTTTTAAGGAATTAGACTTACTGTTTGAAATTTGGCAAGAATGTTTTTTAAATGAGTAGAGATGAGCTAAAAACTGTGTTTGAGGAAATCGACTCTAAAGGGAGATTGCTATGGGTGGGAAGAGACGGGTACGTTATATATAAAAAAAATTCCTGTGTTTTTGAACTATTAGACTTACAAACTTGAAACTTCTCTGACATGATTTTCTATTGAGTATCCTTTAAGGTTCCGATATTAATTGCGACAACATTTTTTTTAAAAAAAGGAGATATGGGGATTTTTTGGGGGGTTTTAGATATTTTTAGTACATTTTAAGAAAACTACGGTAAAATTAAGAAAATAAAAAGAAAATGGGAAAAAATGATAAAAATTTACAAAAAATAACATAAACGGGGCCCATTTTGTACCAAAAGTTTATGAACAAATGTTAAATTTTTCAATTCTGATGTGTTGCTATGTTATTCATTTTTGAAATGACCTTCAGGATAAGAGACATTTTCATTTTTACAAAAACTAGAGCACTTTATCTTTGTTATTATATGAAATTGCTTAAAAAGATAGTGATTATATTCACATAAGGGATTGAAAATTTTGTAACAAAACACGGTGGTTGATAAATCTGAAGGTTAAAATACTTCTACTATTATAAAGAACAATACACAAAAAATTTCAGTTAATTAGTTTCAAAACTTTTTGAGCAATCACTGTCCCCGTTTGAGCATTTAAAAAAACACACACACATTTTGAGTAAAATGCATTTTAAAGTATGATATCTTGCTTAAAGTAATAGCATCTGCTTTTACTAAAACGCAGTTTTTGTTCTAGTGGACTGAAAATAATAAACTTATTTTATATAATATATAATATAACGTTTTAATAATATAAAATATTTTTATAATGTTAATGAGATGGTCTGTAAAATTAAATCATAAAAAATTCGTCAATTTTTGGCAAAATTCACAACTTTAAGGTAGTTGGATACCTTAAGAACAAATTTTACGTCAATCAATTTCCGGAAGAAGGTTACGGAGGTATTATGGTTTAAAAAATTCCCGTTTTTGAACAATTAGACCTATAGGCTTCTGAAGGAGTAACGGATACGCGTTATATGTATAAAAAAAATCCCTTTTTGAACAATTACAGTCTAATTGTTCAAAAAGGGAAGTCTAATTATTAGACTTATAGATCAAATTTTTCAACCATGTTTTTTTAAATGAGTAAAGATCCATTAAAAATGGTATTTGAGGAAATCAACTACAAAAAGAGGGGCTATAGGGCCTAAATGATAAATAAACATCTCTTTCTGAAATTCAAGTCTTTTTTTAAATGGAAAGGAGAGTGCCATACAAATATTTTGAATACAATTACAGCGTTAATGCTATAACTTAGTTAAGAATAACCTAAAAAGAATGTATAATCTTACAATGTGATGAAATACCCAGCGAAGTACGCGGGTATAACGGCTAATTTTATTACATTCTTAATTAATTCAAACTCAAATACATATTTTAGCCGGAAAACTCTTCAACTCACATCTATCCTCTCGATAAACTTTTATTTTCATTCATAGTCGGAAGAATTCCGGACATTCGGATCTTAACTTCCGGATATCTACACGTGGCGTGTTATTATTCCCAAAACAGCCAAATGTCCCATTTATCGAAAACGTGCCAAGTAAGCGGAAGCAGCCGTTGCTCACTCCATTTTACAGTGATAAGCGGTAACAAAGAAAGTGGAATTTCCTCAGCTCGCCGGATATCAAGTCACACGGATACTCGTACATAATAAATTGGAGGGGAGACTCGTCTGTTTTGGCAAAGGTCCCATTCTGATGGTTAGTGGGAAAGCGACAGTGAAGGTAATATGTATTATGCAACGAGAATTGGCCCCATCCGCGTTCCAGGAAGAAAATGAAGTGCGTTTCGAATGTGCTTTGTTCAGTCTCACTGTAGCAATGGTTAGGATCCTTGATAGGGATAATAGGTTTTGATGTGTAATGGTGAAAACAGTCTGCGTTTTGGGTGATAATGAATGAGTTATTGGGGTTTATAAAGGAAGAGAGATATCGTGATTTAAAAATTTGAATGAACACTTTCCGTTGTTGTTATAGTGCAGTGTTGAGTCGGTAGGAATACAGTTGATCTAGAGTAGTGTTTCTCAACCTTTTTTTTTTTACTATGGCCCCCATAATGATTTTTAAAATTTATTATTTCCTCTTTTGCATATATAGGTATATATTATATATATTTATATATATATATGTATGTATGTATGTATTGTATAAATGTGTATATTGTATATTTTTTTTGAAATTTTAATAACTAGTTTGATTAAAATGTCTTTAAATCCATATGTTTTTAGAGTAAAATTTAAATATACTATAAAAATTTAGTTCCTTTTCTCAACTGGGAATCTTGGTATGTGTTTGTTAGTTTAAAAAGGGAATTAATTTTTAACCCCTAAAGCTCTCTTAAAAAGTCATTTTCAAGCATTTTAAGTATGCATCTTCATATTTAATTGTCGAATGCTTGATAGTGAAAATGCAACACCTGGATGGAGAGGCTAGAAACAGATATAAACCGCAAGGTTGACTCAACTCGATTAGTTCTATAAATGGTCCAGAGAATGCCCAGTTATCCAGCCCTCGATAAGTGCGATATAAAGACAAAGAAGTGGGAGAGATTCCGCAATAACTGCACCACCTTTTTGTCAAAAAAAAAAAAGGCACTGTTTGCTTATCCATTGGGCACTTGGGGTGGACGCCCAGGAGACTGGGGCCCGGGAAACCTGGACTCAACCGGATTTTCTGGTTATAAATTTCGATCCTCCAGTGCTAAGGGGGCCTGTGAAGCTTCTGCACCCAGGACCCGCAATGAGCTTGTATTGGCACTGAGAGGGTTATGGTCTCACAGAAAATGTATGGTATCAGGAAATCCAGGGTCTAAACGTCCAGAAGCAGTTCCAGTAGAAAATGAGTTAAAAGAGATTATGTAAAAGGAATAAGAAAGATAAGGTTGGCCGGTCGGTTGCATTCGGTGGAAATCCATTTACACATGTCCACGATGACGATGTTGGTAGAAGATAGGTACGCCAGAGGGTCGTCAAGACTCACTTGGATTAATGCCTCAGTAGTTGCTGCAGCACGTATAGGACGACATGGATGCTCTTAAATCGACCATTACAATCATTGACCGATTGACCACCGACTGCTTGCACTCATGACTTATAAGATTACTACTTTTGACTCAGCAACAACGACTTGTAAGTTTTCAATGGTGTACAACGTGCAGCAAAGCGGCATCATGGGGCAGCATCGTCAATGATAACCGATCACCATTAATTCATATTATCAGTCGAACGATATGTGGTTTAAAAGGGGCGGCAGGCAACACTGACCTTCTCTCAAAGCGTGCCCACTGCTATTTATAAGCAAGATAACGCCCAATACACACGACACGTATCCTCCGATAAATCCTTCACATGGCCACCGGTGTCCCTCGACCATTCACCCTTTCAGCATTTTAAGTTGTGATTGATCACCCTATGTGCTCGGTGCGTAAACTGTGGCAAGTTGGTGCGAGAACCGGTACTATTTCTGTCCTTCCAAAAATATATAATAGAAAAAAAATGTTCCTTCTTCCTTATCTAACATTTCTTCTTTCCCTAATGTCACAATTTCTTTTAGAAGTGGTTTCCCATCGTATCCTTTTTCTTTTTCAAAGTCTCTCCTTCTCATTGGAAGATAGCATCTGTGTGCACTCGTGTTTGTGTGTGGTGTTGCACTCGTGTTTTTACTGTATTCTTCCCCCAATTATTCAAGAATTTTGGGGAGGCTCCCTCATTCGAGACCTTTTTGTATATGTATTTCGTTTAGTATACAAATAAAAAGTAACTTCTCGGAGGGTCAGTATGCAGCTCGAAACCCTTTGTGTGAGCTTGACTCTCCCGAGTAAGTAAGAGCAAAAGATCCTGCAATTTTCAAGCCAAAATTCAGTCGTTAATTGACTGCATTTAACGACATGTTGCTACTTGTTTCGTCACTCGCGGGAGACCTAGTACTTACTGATCCCTCGGTGTTGTCACTCACAGTTTTGTAGTATTGTGTTAGAAATAAAGATGACTTACTGTTCTATTTTGTCCTTGTCAGTACTGATTTTTATCCCCTTTTATATTATGTATTTGTTGGTTTAGTTTAACTGTCAGGCAGTGTTCATGAACTTAAAATTCTTAGAAATCACTAAGTAGCCTCAATTGTTTTGTGTGTGTGTGTGTGTTTGTCAGATGTTAAAAAAACTGTATAAGAATTGAAATTTATTTCAAACCTTTACAAAACTATAAGTTTTTAAACAATGTGAATAGAAAATTAGCAGCATGATAGCAACTATCTTTCCTCCTAAGTTGATTTTGGGAATGAAATTTATTTCAAATAATTCAGTCACAAGAATTACTTGACCTTTTGATAAATATTGGTAATTTACACTGAAATTTTCTTGTTTGTTTCTTCAATCTACAACAAATATAACTTTTAGGCTAAAAGTATATTTCTAATATTCAAATTTTGTCTTAATAAAGCATGAAATTCAGTTATAACAGTCATATAACTTGAATGGAATTAGTAATTTGTGGAATAATTTAACTCATATTCTTTTTAATATTTTCCGACATTTTAAAAACAAGTCTTAAAATGCACAATAATAGTTTAATATATTCTCAGTTAGTAAGTACCAAATGAAGTGCTAACGATAATATGATGCACATAAGCATAGTATGCAATTTTGAAATTTTCTTACCAGTGAACGTAAAATTTTAAAGCTGAAATTTGATTATATTAATTTTTGAGCATAGCGTGTTTAATCATTGTGTACAATTACAAATAAAAAAAAGTGCCTTAATTAATTTTATTTCCTTATAATTTATTCAAATGTCTTGCTAATCTGTCGTTAGTCTGCAATTAAACTTCAAACTATGTAAATCAAAATATAATCATTTTTCTACAATTTAAAAAATAAATCAAAATAACTGATAAAAGGAAATAATTACATGTGATGGCAACATAATAAAACACACTGATGCATTTTGAAATTATTTCATATGTTAACATAAACCTTTTTCCCATAACCTTTCCAAGAATCTTTACAAAAATCACAATTATCGTACGTTGCTTACAAATTTTTGCTGAGGTGATGTAATTGATAGATAGAGATTAGACCTCTGAGAAATAGAGCATCAGTTTTGAGAAAACCGTGATATCGAATTATAAACACATGATCATTTATTTTGAACATTTATCAAGGTATCCAAATTTTAATGCGTAGAAATGTTGATTGATAAATATTGGACAGTATTTGATTTTTAAAATCGTTTCTGATAGAGTGAAACTTTTATCATTCCAAATTATTTAACTGTCAGCATGAGATTTTTTCTGTTTGAAACGTTATATGGGGCAGTATTATCTAACTTTTTTCATGCGTAATTTTTTTGACGCGGATATATCCTTTCTCTTATCAGTTCCTTAAATTTAACATAAAACTGTTCAAAGAGAAATACAGATTATTTTCTTTATACTGATAATTGTAACATTAATGAGGATGAATTTAAAAGACTAATAAAACCACCAGAGTGCAAGGGTTATTTAAATACAGTACATAAGAATTAAAGAAATAGTCTGAGCAGTGGCGTAATGGAGATCATTTGGGGCACCCCCTTTTCCTTGCAAAGTCAGGTTTTGGACCCCCTGCAATACGGGAATTGCGGGAGTGTACATTACGCCACTGGGTCTGAATAAGTATATTATTAACGTTGGACAATAAAGCAACATTGGCGATGGCTAGTGGCAACGGACCTCATAGTTGTGAACCATGGTCAAGGGAGGATGACATTTGAGTCGGTACCTTTCACCCCAAACTACCACAACACACCAATGGGAGGACGTTTAGGCCTCGACATATTTTACATGCATCAATCCCCTCTGCACGACGGGTCTTCAGCGGTACTAGGCTCGAGCTCATGGCATGCCTGCCACGAGTTCGTTACCTTGACCACTAGGCTACCGCGACCCCATCATCTCTTTGGAAAACGTATGACATTGATTGGCTGTTAATTAACTTCGTGCTATGAAGTAATGAAACAGTGCCTGTTTTTATCTATTGGGCGCTTGAGGCGGGCAAATAGGGGCCCGGGGAGGCCCAGAAGAGCCCGGATAAGCTGGACTTAACCAGATTTTCTCGTAATAAATTTCAACCCACCAGTGCCACGGGGGCCTATAGATCTTCTGCACCTAGTGCCCAAAATGAGCTTAAATAGGCACTGCAATAGAACATCCTTTGGTGTTCAGACCTCGCAATTGTAAGGTACGGTCAAATGATGACACCTAAGCTGGCGCCCCTCTCTCCAAACTTTCACATCACGCTAATGAAAAAGCTTTGAGCCTGGGCGGGTTCAACGTTCATCAGCCTCACTACATGGCAGGTGAGTGAGTGAGCGTTTATTAACATCACACTATAAAGTATCACGTGGGCTATTGGCGAACCGACCTTGTAATTTTGAACCATAATCAACTGACACGACTGATTGAGCTTGCACCACCCTCTCTTAAATACCACTCCACACCAAAGGGAGGACAATGAGACTCGACAGATTTAGCATGCATTAGCCCCTCTACACGGTGGGTCTTCAGTAGCCCTAGGCTCGAAATCATGACATGTCGGCCACGAATTCGTAATCATGGCCGCTAGATTACCTCGGCCTTGAAAGAGATGAGGCATTTTACCTCATTTACTTGCAGGAACGTTTTAAGGCATGGGCTAAAAGAGCCCGGACCTTATGAAGAGGCTTCGAATTGTTCTCCACTCGGCCTCAATATGATCATGATCAAAATTATTCCCGCAAGTGTATTCCCGAAAACTGAAAATTTCGGACTATATGCCTGCTTCCTATAGTGCCAAGACTGTGAAGTTAAAATGTGTTAAAATGTAATGTAAGTCTTGTGAATTTAAAACGCTGGAAGAGTGAATTTTTTTATTATGGAATGTTTTTACTGAACTTTGCATACATGCATATGTTACCGTTAAAGGGTATATTTCAGTTATTTAATAGAACAACTAGGTATTTCATGAAATTACTAGACAAGTCAGTTCAAGTATGTAATAGGGGAAAAATTTCATACTTTACCTAGTTATATTATGAAATAAATAATGATAGACCGTTAAAGTGAAAACTAAACGATTTCAAAGTTATTTTATAAATTAATTGATCATAAATAGCTAAAGCCTCTTGAAAAATATTTTTTATTAATTATTAATTGATGAATAATAATGAAAAGCCCAGATGATGTAATTTATTATTGTTCGTATTGCTAACAGAAGAAAATAAAAAGGGGGAGGGGAGAATATTTTACATTTGTTACTGGCACAATTAACTTTTCTACTCCTTGAACTACTCTAGTATATCATACTACTGGAGTAACCAATAGTCACGTGGTGCTTTTTTGGGGGAGGGAGTGCTTTCACACTTTTTACTTCTGCTATCAAAGTCAATAATTTTCACGAGTAAGTGCAGCACTGTTTTCTTTTGCCCCTTTTCCTTTCCTTTGTCCTTGTTTTCCTTTGTTTAATATTCAATAAAGATTGTATAAAGATTCAATAAAGATTATAGTTGCTTTGCAACGACGCGTCGTTGCAAAGCAACTATAAGCGGTTCAAAACTGACTAAAAATAACTAGAAGCGGTTGAAAGAATTTTTGAGTGCTGTATTTCATCTTTAACGAACTAGTAATCATTACTCTATAGAATACCTAGTTAAATCAAAGAATTCAATAACTTACTTTAATAATGTACCTTAGTTTATTTGTCTAGTTATTTCATGAAATACTTAGTTATTCTATAAAATAATGGATTTCCCACTTTAACCAGTAACATATACACAATATTCAATAAAGGTTTCGTCTATTTTTGCTTAGAGTCCAAGGATTTAAGAAATCTTAAGACGTCATTTGTTACATATAAATCAGTTGTAGCAGAATACTCTTATTAAAATTCTGTTTCGAAAATCTAAAAATTATGTAACGAGATCATTGATTTTCGACTTATGGTTTTATTATCATTTTTTCTTATTAAAAATTAAAAAAAATATTAAATATTAAAAAAAAATTTATGCACTTATAAATAAAGTAAATAGACTCTTTTTTCCCTTGTTCTTACTGTAGTATTTACATTAGATTTTTATTTTTCTTCAAAATATGCATCTGTTTTACTTGTCTAAATTCAGCTACACTTCAGAGTCGTCCTATCCTAGAAATGATGCTATCAAAAATCTCTGGCACCATCCTACACTTCAATCCCCTAAAAGTGCTGCATCTAGACTTTTTCGGTACTTCAATCTGAGTAATGCTGCTGGTTTGGTTGCAATTTTGGGGACGTTCCGGCATGTTTTGACTTTTATTTCGGAATCTTATTTTTTGAGTTATTGAAAAAGGCTATTTTCAGATCTCTTAAACTAGGACCATTCACAAATCAAACTTCTTTTTCAGATTCACGTTTTATTCTATTCGCTATTTTCAAGGAACAATTTAGTTTGTTCGATTTTACGTTTTTTTAGAGAGACACACACACAATAAACTATTTCATTATCTCGAGTTTGACACCATGAATGAGTATCATATTTATAAGGAATTTACGTCCCTTGTTCCCAGTAGATGTGTGGGAGGAACTAAATGATCAGACGACATGATGAAATTCAATTATTTTATTTATCACTATATTCAACTCAGACACAAATAACACTCTAAATAAGATAACTTTGATCAGTCAGAGAACGGGGGTGAGACGAGAAGGCGTGGGGAGAACATATTCAATCATGCAGACCTACCTTTAAGATAACTTTGTACAGTTTATTTATTTAATGACCGCACTAATAATTTAACTCTCTAACATCTACTTGACAAAAGTAGGCTCCTACATAAATATAGGTACCACGTATGACCCTTAAAAGCAGACAGCCGCAAATACTTGTACAAACGGTAACCTGAAAACAAATAAGTGTGTATGATTTACTATCGCGCAAACCGGCTCAACCTATACATGGACGAAGGTCATCCATATACCCAGTTGACATATCGGCCGAAATTTTCAGTTTTTCAAACAATATAACCGGAAAAAGATATTTTGTGATGGATCTACACGCGGTTCTACTAATCCCTTCATGACACTTTTAGAAAAATATTTATTTCAACCAACTATCGCCGAGTAAGAAAGCGTGATTATGCAAATGAAGTATATTATATAAATTCTGTTTTCGCGAGTTTAAAGAGTTGGCAAGTTAGAGTTAGCAAAGAGTTGGCGAGTTAGTTTGTTAGTTGAAGATTGAAGGATAGTGGAATTATTAAGAGATTTTGGAGTTTGTCCATGAAAAGGATGACAGAGAGTGGATCCAACGACAGTGATTAATTCCAGGTAAAGATCTCTTGCAAGATTCAAGTGTAGGATCCGCTTCATAAAAATACAGGTATCTTGAGCCTTGTTTAATTAGAAGTTAGCTTATTAGTGAGCCACGTAGTTTATATTGAGCGTGTTTAAGCTATCGTTGAATCAGTTGAGGGTCCGTAGTAGTATCCCCGTGCTATTGAATCTCACCTCCACGCTCTACTATTTGATTATTTATCTTAATTAGATTGTTATTGGGTCTGATTGATATTTTGATAACAATAAAATAGTTAGTGTGAAATCATGTCTGTTGATTATTCAGTTTCTCCCACACACCTAGCTGGGTCTGCGGGTAGACAAAGGGTTTCAGATGGAAACAGGAACCGTCCGGCATTACAATGTGACCGTTAAAATTATTCGAATCATGATCTTATCAAAACTGAGTCGAGAACGAGACGAAGCCCCCATTGTGGTGGAGGCCCTGGGCCCGGGCCCAGTTGACCCATGCCTTAAGACGTCCCTGGTGGCACCAGGTCTCGAACTCATAACTCGCTGGTCACAAGTTCATGACCACAACACTAGGTTATCACGGACAAAAATAAGTCATTCCAAAAACATAGCATTCGCTTAATATTCTCAGAATAATGCTTATATTTTGTAACTTCGAGTCGCGGCATTTTGATGTTATTTCACAAGATGTTGAATATATTATAATAAGTTTTAATTTCATAAATCCTTTTCTTAAAATCACTGTGAATAAAAAAAAATATTATAATTAATTTTTCTAAGAAATTTTGTACAATATTAAAAGATTTCGGATAAAATAATTCTGTATAAAGAGAGGACGGTTTTTTAAAAAAATTGATTGAGTTGGAATAAGGTTTTAGAACAATGTCTAAAACTTTATAAGTGCATTAAAATCACGTTATATAAGACGATTCCCTTCAAAAAAGTCTTTTCAAAGTATTATATTCCTGTCTAGTATAGTAATAAAAGAAAAGTAGAGTAAGACTCAGAAATGCCGTTACCCACAAAAAAACACGTTCCGAACTTTTATGACGGGAAAAGAAAAATAGTTCCCGATTCTAGAGAAATGAAATACGTGAGAACAGCACAAAAGAGAAGAAAACAGAACTTAAGAAATCCCCATTGTGTTCCAGAAAAAGAAATACGAGGTGCGGATTTGAGAAGCCTGTGAAGAGAAAGTTTTTCGCACGAAATCTTCTGAAGTATGTAATATTGCGTGAGGATATGTCAGAGGGTCAAAACCTTTTTACTAATGCTCACAGCATCCAAATCATTAAAATTAATTTACAATGATTTACAAATACCGGGCGGGGAAAAAGTCCGTATAAACTTCAAAAAGTTTTTAAAAACCCGAAAAATTAAACAAAATAAAAAACGGTTTGCAAGTTTAGCATCGATAAGTCACGAGATTTTTTTAAGATAAGGGGAAAAAACTTGCCGACAGATGGCGCTCGTACAAACGACTGAGTTGGGTGAGTGGGTGAATATTAACGTCGCACTGTTCAGCTACACGAGGGCTTTTGGCGACGGACGCGTAATTTGAACCATGGCCAAGTGACGCGGACGACACTTGAGCTGGCACCCCCTCTCCTAATTATCACACCACACCAACGGGAGGACGTTTGAGCTCTCGACAGAATTAACATGCGCCCCTACACGGCGGGTCTTCAGTGGTACTTCGGTCGAACTCATGATACGCTAGCCATGATTCGATACCTTGACCACTTGGTTACTGTGGCCACACGACTGAGTTGGAAATATGCAAACGAGACAGGCGATTACAAATAAAAATGCTCTTGATCCAGATCTGATCTCCGTTACATGCCAACTAAGTGAACAAGGATGCTGAGCGAGAAAGACAAAGCCTTGTTGGTGAAGCTGTTTTTCATGAACAAGGAATCAGCGACTGTTGCCCTGCGTAAATTCCGACTTCGGAAAAATGTGAAGACTGGAAAAGGGCCTTCAACAGTGGTACTCATCATAAAGCTTATTCAAAGATTTGCGGAAACTGGATCCTTCGAGGATCGTATAAGATCCGGACGATCAAGTCTAAGAATCATTAGCAAGCGTTGCAAGTTTACATGGCCTCCTCGGTCTCCAGATCTGACTCCAGAAGACTTTTGGCTGTAGGGATTTTAAAATTTTCCGGGTGTATTAA
>BMAO01001904.1:0-23360 GCA_019973975.1 Trichonephila clavata
AAGGCAGGGAGAAAAAACTGATTCCAGATACCTTGAATACATAGGCAATGCAGGCTGAATAAACTGTTGCCAAATGGTTGAATATGTATCCTATTAAGGCAGGGAGAAAAAACTGATTCCAGATATTTGAATGTCAATGTATTGCAAGTAAACAGATAAAATAAATGCAAATTAAGCCACGTGACACAATGAATACATTTATAACATACATAAATAACAAACAAACAAAATTAAAAAACATTGAATAATCTTAAAAACTCAGTTTACAATGCAAACAATCTGTGGTGGGGCTTCTTAAGTTCATATGTAGAAGAGTGTTTAAATTTTGAATTAAGATACTGGGGCTGTAAAATATACCGCTATTAGAATTGCAGTTGAAAAGGGGGGGGGGAGGGTGCTAGAAAGTAAACCTTCTTCGTTTTATTTTCAATTTACTTACGATATTAAATAACGATTTTATAATTTTACTAGGAACGAAATAGTATCATATAAAAATGCAAAATAATAATAATAAAAAATCCCTACACCCTTTTTCTTCCCGCCGGTAGACGGCGCTTCCTCCCCAACCCACGAGACTCGTAACCAGTGACGTTTAATGGCGGCGGTTTTGGCTGGTGATTATTGTTTCTGAGGGCCAAGGGCCACTGTGGGACGTGTAACGATTACAACGAAAGCCCCTCTCTGCTGAAAGTTCACGCCCCTCCGGCAGTAATATCGGTCCGAAAACGTCTGGAGGAAGATATTATAGACAGGGCGGCGAAGCCAGTATAAAAAAAGGGCACTAGTTTTTTTCAACAATTGTTTCTTGACTTCTAAATGAGGAGCTCATTGATTTATTGAATTTGACAGAGAACCATTAAAGTTAATGGAGTGGTTGCGATGTGGTTTTTTTTTTTCTTTTGCCACTTCTTTTCGTAAAGGTTTTGTTTGCCTGCAAGGTGGTGCGCCTTATTTTCCGCGAGGAAAAATTTATTTTCCTTTCAGCATATTGCCAAGTATTAGCATTTGGATCTTTCTGTGCCTTGATTGTTTGGAGGTTTCGTTTCGGAAAATTGTATGTGTGAGAGTCATAAGAGAGATATTTGGGTTTTTCTTTTTCTTTCTCTTTTTTCAAAATTTACTGTAGTTTTTCTTTTTTTTTTATGTGTTGATTCTTAATACATACTTAAGCAAAATTCAAAAGAAAAGAAAACTGAATATCCGAAACCCAAATTTTGCTAGTGTGAGACATAATTAAGGATTTTTAAAAATTGGTGTTGTATTTCATTTATTTTTCATTTTCTGAAATTCAACATTTTCTAAGGTGTCATATAAAATTTTATTCAATTTGATATCCTGAAAATTAGTAATTACTTTGATTTATATTACCTAAGAAAGTTTAAGTAATATTAACAAAATATTAAAACATGCGAAAGTATTTATTATTTTGTTTGAAATATAATAGACTTGAAAGCTTTATTTTGAAAATAAAATTTTATCCTATTAAAAATATTATTTAAGAATTATATAAATTTCTGAATGACTTAATAATCCCTTACAGCATCAATTATCAGTATCGAAATAATTGAGTGAAACATTATCGCACACAATATCTAAATTGTATTATTTTAGTATTATTCAAGAGTCAATATTTGAATTATTACTCATTCTTTTATCTCATAACGTGACCTTCGTTAATATTAAAAATTATTCTTACTGCCAGCAACCTAATATAATTCTAAACCACTTTTAATTCAAAGCCATCTGATTATTTTGTTAGACTTTCACAAATAGATGTAGCTTAAAATATTTTAGTATTTCACAAGTAATTTCATAAATCTCCTTTAAGAGTTGAATTCTTATCAAGATTACTAGCGTATCTTTGAATTATTTTAGGTGCATACGTTTTACATAAAACATTTTATAAATCTCGTAATGTGTAAAAATAAACATTTACAGTGGATTTTGATGCAGCTCACTGTAAGAGAGGATTTGATACCAGCAACGTGTTGATAAGTTTTTTGAGGTTTGTTATGTTTGCCTTTTTGAAATAAATAATAAAAATATTTGCCTTTTTAAATAAATAATATTAAGCAGATTTATTTAAAATTACGATGGTTTTATTTCTAAATATTTCAGAGAGTTAGTCATTGATGGCCACTTGTAGTTTATATCAAATCACGTGGATCAGGGATAGCGAACCAGTGGCACGCGTGCCATTGATGGCACGTGACACAATATTTTTGGCACGCCAGTGATCAAAATAGCTAGCATTTTATTTCAGAATTTCAAAGTTCACTATGAAGCATTGCGAACTAACGTGAGTGATCGGTCGTGGGGAGCACACTCCGTTTGTTATTGTCTTGCCATAGTTACGTCGTAGACTACAATTGCTTATGATGTAAAGTTTGTCTACGTATAGCATAGTCAATTTCATTGACAGAACTGTATTTTAAAGTTTATCTGTGTTATATTTACGCTTTTTAATAGTTATTTAATATGGCCAGTTCAGAAAAAGAAAAAAAGTGAAGGGTAGTAAGTGTAACAGATAATTTTAAATTTGGTGGGCTGAGAAAAATGGCATTATTAGTAAAGGTGACAAAGCGGTGTGTGTGTATGCAGATCATCGTCTGTAAAACGGTATTTTGAAGCAAATCACAAACCCTCTTGTCAAAAAAAGAGAACCACAGTAAAAATAATTAATTGCTTAGAAACAGTTTGACAGATGACTCAAATTCAGCATGTATTCTACAAAAAGTAACATCTTACAATCCTAATATAAGTTGTCACCCAATCTGCAACAACAGAAGTCACACTAATGTTACCTTAATTTGAATTACCCGTATAACTGAAACATTTATAACTATACAGTACAAACAGTATTTTTTCGTTGTAGATAGTTTTACGTTGTTGTATTTAGTTTTATTATTTTCCCAATAGTCACAAAACAAAATTATTTGACTTCACGTCTATACCTCATTAAACACATCTTTAGCAAAAATGGCGAGTTGATCCATAAAGGTTCGCCACCCCTGACGTAGATGAAGATAAAATTAGACTAAATCTGATAAATTTTACATAGGAATGAATGTATTTTTAATTAATAGAGCTAATTGTTATTGAGATGTATTTAGCAATGATGTATATGACACTTTAATAGATCTATAATATATTAGCCGATGTATGAATTTGAGGATCTCTTACATTTTATTAAAAAGAACAAAAAGTTTATGCAATGCAAAAATAGGGTGAGCTGAAATTTGAAAAAAGAAATAGAATCAAATGGATAAATTTATTACATTTTGAGTACGATTAAATAATGATATATACCATTGGTGTCTAAACTGTGACCGCTTGTAGGCCACATTACAAAAATAATTTTCTTTCTGGGCCGCATTGCAAAAATAATTTTTTTTTCTGGGCCGCACATACAATGTTTTTTTTTAACAAATTGAAATAAAAATTAACTCTATGTAGTTTTATCCAAATAAATTAACTTATTTTTATTATAATTTTCTTAAATTTGAATTAGACATGAACAGGTACACATTTGTTTTAAATTTGTAAAAGTTTCGTTTCATTTAGTTTGGATTTCATAAAGATGGAAAAAAATCAAGTTAATGAGATGAATGAATCTGCGTTTGTGTTGAACACAAGCAAATCGATAACGGGTTCAATAGACGAAGTTGCAATTCTTAATGCACTTTCAAGATGTTTGTCCTATTTTTGTTTTTTGTATGCTTCATTCTTGGAAAATAACTGTTCACAAATATAAGTACTGCCAAAAGCTGAAAACAAGACATTAATAAAGCATGAGTGGGAAAATGAGGATATTTATCGCGGTGTAAGTAATCTTCATAAAACTCCAGTATAGAAACATTCCCAAATTTTTCTTTCTGTTGAATGTCACTTTGCTGTTCAATGCATTCCATTTGAAGGTAATTTATTTATTTCTAGAGAAAACGGGGTTGAAAATATATTGAAATACTCTTCGTTTTTTCAAAAAACTTGAAATTTTCTTTCAAACTTTTCAATTAAATTGAAAATTAATGCAGCATATTTTGTGCATACATTTATTTTTTTAAATAAAAATGTGTCGATTGAAATTTTTTCATAATTTGCGTTTGGACCGCCCTTTAGATAAGCATGATATATACCGTCAATAAAAACAGAAAAGGAATCCCTCTATTTTTTCTTTAAAGTAAAGTTTCAGTTTCTGCTTTACAGTATGAGTATTTGTTAGATTTATTATTTTACGGCAGTAATTTACACGGAATACATGTAAGAAAAAAATAAAGGCTTTACTTGAAGTATTCAGTACAGCTACATAATGAACGGTGAAATTACTGTTAATTGCCTATGTATTATAAATTCCTGTAAACAAAAAAAAAAGTTAAAAAAATTAAATGATTTTTATAGAAATCACTTACAAAAAAAAATTACTTATTTGCGATGAATATATTATACATTACTTAAAGAAGAAACTGGAAGCTTTCACTTTACAAGTAAAACTACCAACGACATTTTGCTTTTAAAATCGTATTACTCCATATGATGCAGCCCAAATCCATCAGGGGAAAAAAATGAAAAACTCTTCATGGGCGAATATGCTAAGAATATCACCAACTCGCGTACATGTAGATTGGATCATGATTTATATGCTTACGAACTCTCGCACCTAGTGAATAGTACTCAATATCTTTAAATTAACACTATTTCCAACACCGTACATCTGCAGAAGGTGAATCTACGTGCCTTGCGAAGCTTTCAATAGCGTATTAAAGATGTTTAGGCTACGCGACACGCCTACAGGGAAATAGTAAAGCGTCTCTGTATATGCATGACAAAGTACTTTGATTTATACAGAGACGCAATCCTATTTTGTCCGGCACTTTGACGAATTTTATTCCTTTTCCTCTTCCTGTCAGCACTAAGAATGCGCCTGGAAACGAACTTGCCATTTTTTTTTTTACCCTCTCCTCCTTTTGCTGAATGCTTAAGTGTGAATGGAAAAGGTGGAAGGGCCCCCTAACGAAAAGCGCAAGTGAAATAGCATTTTCCCTGTGTATACCAGCTTTAAGGAAAAGCTTTTTGAGAGAAGAGTGCGTGTATTTGAATGTTATTTATTTTAGATAAGATCGTGTACAGAGAATTTCGAATACACTTGCGTGATGGAATCGAGTTTTATGTTTGGATATTTTGGCGCGATTTTTCTTTGTTGTTGTGTTTCTCTGCCCATTCCTTCTTTCATTCTCTTTCTCCATTTTTTTCTTCACATCCCTGTTTTCCACGAAAGTGGCAGGTAGAAATGTGTCAGCTTTGATGTCCATGTTTATTTGTTGCATCGTCGGTAACTTCGTAGCGATACAAAAATACACTTTTTCCTTGAAGTAATACTTTTATAGCAAAAATACTACGTTAAAAATTATGCTTTTTGATTTGACTGAATACAAAACTATGTAATTTAATTAAGTTTTCTTACATCGTTTTCAAAAGTAATATTTGCATAAATATTTTTTTTAAATATAATTATGAATAAAATTATTTCCACATATACCAACAAACACATTTTTTGAAGGGATTGATTGAATTATTAATATTTCTCTTCACAAGACGAAGACGACACCAAAGCTACTATCCAAATTTCCCAACGAATGGGAGGACTTTCAGCCTCCAAAAATTTTTAGAGCATTGCAGTGGCGTAACAAAGAACATTTGGGCCCCTCAGCAAAGTCAGGTTTTAGGCCCACAAGTTGGATTTTACAAAGAGGATTGGGATTTTACACTTGATGTTACACTTTTGTTGGATTTTACACTTGATGGCAGCCAGGCTTTGCCCCCCCCCTGCAATGTGGTGGTTGCGGGAGTGCACGTTACGCCACTGGAGCATCGGTCCTCTACATGGCGAATCTTTAGAGGCACTGGAACTCGTACCAATAATTTGACGAGTGAGTGTTTATTAACGTCACACTCAAAAGTAGCACGAGGGCTATTGGCGATGGATCTCGTAATTGTGAGCCACTGTCAAGTGACGAGGACGACACCTGAGCTGGCACCCTCTATCCAAACTTCCACACCCTGATAACACGAGGACTTTGAGCCTCGACAGATATAACGTGCATCAGTTCCTCTACACCGCGGGTCTTCAGTGGCGTAGGTTTCAAACACTCGACTCGATAAAATCGGCCATGAGTTGGCGACCATGACCACAGAGGACGCATAATTACATTTCAATTAGAAATACCTTAATGAGTATCCATATACGCGTATAAGTAAGCTTATATATCGTAATAGTCGAATCTCCACATAATGAACCTCCATTTTGCGAATTTCTCTATTTAGTGAACTATTTCCTGGAACCAAGAAAATTTTACTATTTTTTTCTTAAAATAACCTCCATATAGCGAATTGTATTTCCTGTTTAACGATTTTTTTTTTCTTGCGATTCGATTTTTTCCCCTCCCTTTTTCGAAAATTTCCTGGACATTTTTTGAATTATTCTATCTTTTAGCACATTTCACAATGACCTTGAAGTGGTTTTAAGAAGTGCCTAACTCACCAGGAGCAGCGAAATTGCCATATTTTTTCAAATAAAACAAATGGATTTCATCAGTTATTACATTTTTAAGGACTCATGTGATAAAGTATGCTTAAAATTACTGGTTATAAAATAATGTATGTTTGAAATAACTTGTAGGCTTAGAATATGTCTTTGAAAAATTCAAAATTTTTTTTTTGTAAAAACAGTGTAATTCTGGACAATGACCCCTGCCCCTTCTTGTTTTCCTTGTTGATTTCTTTTTCATGGGAAAAATATATAAAATGAATAGATGTTAAATTTTTCAACAAAAAAAAGTGTGAAGGATTTTATTAAAATAATGTATAATGTTCATAAATTTAATGTGTTTTATGTGGTTTCTAAAGTATATTAAGAGATGAATCCCTATGTAATGAATTTTTCATATAATAAACTTTTTTTCGGGATTTAGTGACTTTGTTAAGTAGAGGTTGGAATGTATATACTTATAAATGAAATACCTCGTCAATAACAGCTCCAGCTCTAAAAAAATTAAGAGCATAAATCTATTTAAAAATATTTTAAATAACTTATAAAATGATAAAAAAATTTTACTAATCAAAATAAACTTCAATTTAATTGTTGGAGATCTTTCGTTAAAAAATTTATTTATTTGCAAATTTAGAGCAGTTTTTACATTATAAAAATGTTAACGAAATTTTTATACAAGTTTAAAATTTAAATCAAAAGTGAAATTTTTTTTGTTTATTTAATGATTCGTCTCCCTCCTCCCCTCCCATCTCCGAAATTTGGGTGGAATCAGCGCCAGGGCCTGACGAAATTGGTAATTCGACTGCAAAAGTTGTCAATCTTGCCAGGAAAATAAATTTAGAAGTGGATTTTGATGACGTTCAAGAACTGCTGGATTCTATAGACCAGAACTTGGGTCTATAGACCCAGCTCAATCAGAAGATCGAATGACGAATAGTTATTTGAAATAAGGCCTCAGTTTAATTGAAAAAGGGTTACAAATTTTAGAAAATGCGTACTCGAACGAGGAGAGAAATTTTTCAACAAAACAAGGAATAAAAAAATTATTAGGATGCTACGAGAAAATTTTGCAGGCGAAAAAAAAGTCTTTGAGCCGGCAGTATTTGAAAGAATTTATTAAAACTTCTACATCAAAACTACCTCGGCTTGAGATTTTGTATTTGTGTTACCTGAGATTTTTATCAAACATTTTTTGCTCTAAATTATTATTTTCTTTCATCTCCGTTTCCAAATAAAAATGTGACCGCGGGAGCCAAGTGGTCAAGGCATCGGAAAATGGCTAGCGTGTCATGAGTTCGAGCCCAGTACCACTGAAGACCTGCAGTGTAAGGAAGCGATGCACGTTAAATCTGTCGAGAGCTCAAACGTTCTCCCGTTGGTGTGGTAGTTAGGAGAGGGAGGTTCTAGCTCAGGTGTCATCCTCGTCACTTGACCATGGTTCAAAATTACGAGGTCCATCGCCAAAAACCCTCGTGTAGCTGAAAAGTGCGACGTTAATATTCACTCACTCATTCACCCAAATAAAAATACGAGTAGTCTATCTGTATTTAAATGCGAAATTATACCCCGACTTACGCAAATTTGACTTACGCGACTATCACTCAGTCCCACCTATCGCATAAGTTCGGTACATTATTGTACTATGTAGATTTCTTTACAACAATTCTATAATTGAAATTATTTAACAATAACCCGAACTCATTTAAAATTACTAAGATAATATCCTGTAATATCTCGATAATACCTTCCCCTTCTACAATTGAGAAAATCTTTAAATTTTTGAAAGAGTTTATAATTGAGCTCATTGGCGCACACAAGAGGGGTGTCATCGGGGTCTGGACATCCCAAAACCCTTGATTTTTTTCGATTGATGATAATCCTATATATATATATAACGTAAAATTTAATTAAGTACTTGTAATTAACAATTTATTTTATTAATTAATGTTAATTATTAATGTAATATCTTAGTTTTTACTGTTTTTTGTTAACAAAATCAGAAGAATCAATTGATGTTACCCTCAGATATGATACGAGTTGGGAGACTTCCGACCATGGACCCGTCTTGAAAATTTTTTGTGTGCTGCTGATTGAGCTTAAGTAAAAATTTTTAACGGAAGGGGGACTCCTGCAGTAAAATTTCGAAAAAATAAGTTCTCTTTCCAATTTTTTAATACTGATCTTTTTTTTAATGAGATGAGTATTTAAGTTGATATTCAGACTAATATTCTCTTGAAGATCTTATTCTGTTTAATAAGAGCCGTATTGTTAAATAAATTTTATCAATGACAATTAATATTATGTTAAAAAAATTATCTCATTGAAAAATAAAAAATAAATAAATGAAATAAGAAAATCATAAATTGAGGGAAAATATAAAAGAAAATCCTATTTTCGGAAATGAAATGAAAATTTAAACTCAAATTGGTGGCATCTTGTTTTCAGAAAGGGTGTATATATTTGAAATTTCATTTTTAATCTGTTCATAATTAATCTGTTATTTTAAGGCCTATTTTAGCAGAAAATTAATTATGTAGATAATAGTCCCCTCCCCCTCAAAGAAGCAGAAATTTATTTCAACAAGAGCAAATTATTTTGTTGGAATATGTACCAATGATATGTCAATGATTTATAATCACATAAGACATTTATTGCAATCGAAACTAATATTGTTTAAATATTTTGTAATATTAAATTTATATTTAGTAAAAATTCGTTATCATTGTGAATTTTTTTAAAAATATCAGTTGGTAGTGGATTTTTATATTGTCCTTTAATAAATAATACTCTCCCTCATATATGCATACATACTTATATAATTTCGAGAATCACAGGACGATAACGTTTTAAAACATTTCGATATTCCAGTGTTATAAAAAAATAATTAAACATAATCTTAATTCGCCTAAAATTTTTCTAATTGATAATATTAGATTTTAGTCTTTGGAGCCAATTTAGAAATTTAACTTCTTTTTTAAGTAAATAAAAACCCAATTATGTAGACATTATACATTTTCTTTTAATTCATATATTATTATAATTTACTTTAATTTTTTAAGTATTTTTTTTTTTTTTAGTTTATAAAGTTTTAACTTTTTTTTTTGTTTATCTAAAAATGCAGCAATTGAATTTCTCTTGCTCGTAACAACTACACAATAAAATGCAATTGATTATTTTTCGATGCCTTTTTAATTTATCATGTATTCAAAGAGACAAATAACATTTTAGAAAATGTTATTTGTGGATGAAGAATATTCTATTCCACAAACTGACAAATAGAAATTAACTAATAGAATGAAAAATTTCTAGAAATGTATGTTTAAAGGTAACTTTCCATTCTTTTCTAGATAATAAATCTAATTTAATCTATGATTTATTGATAATCTGGTGCGAAATAATAGCATTAACGTTTACAGTAATACGTACGTACGCTGTTTTTACAGCAATAACCTATGAAACTCTATACCATTCATAAAACAAGGAATTAAGAAGGGATTTTTTTTAAATTGTTCATTAACTAACACAATATACATATATAAATTATTTTCGTAAATTGTGTTACAATTATTACTTATTTACGTTATAAAACTATGATTTGACCCTTTATTGCTCCCTTTTCCACCAATTATAAAATCTGTTTTGTGAACTATTCGCCTTTTTTTCTGACTGCAGATTTATACCCGCATGCACAAATTAATTTCATAATACAATACTACAAATGTATTGAATGGTACAAACATTACATAAAAGATTCAAAACTTCCAAAAGGACACCAAAACATTTAAAAAACGCAATATTTGTGGGGTGATTTCTTTTGTAACCCACACCGCCACAAAAATAGCTGCAGATAAGCAAAAGCGCGACCCTACTAAAAAAAATCCGAACCTAGAGCCAAGACAACAACTAAACAAGCAAGCGAGCTATCCACTGATGAAACAGGCCTCCTCCAATTGACATCGCTGATAGCCCCGGGGCTTAAGTAAAGACGAGATGGGGGAGGGGGTCGCCGCAGAAAGAGCAACTTCTAATGAAGAGGCGTCCACCCGGTTGTCAGGTCCAGCAGTCGACCAGCGATCAAAGGGCAGCCCGATTAGACCTGATCGCTGGGACACGTTAGATAATTACAGTGTCCATCAAAACCCCCTCATGTCCCCCTTACGGCTCGACTAATGGATCCCCCCGGGGTTGTGGAGGGGGGAGGACTCATGATTAGGTTGCCCGACCACAAGAGAGAGAAAAGCTCATATCTTCTTGCTGCTTGTTCCTCGAGATAGATTGCAAAGAGCTCAAACAGAAAGAATCATATCGTTCTGACCCTAATGACTTTGGTCACTGAAGGGTTGGGCTCGGAGATGGTGAGTTTCGATTACAAGGCATCTCTTTGGAGCAGGTGTCAAGGGATGGCTGTAATGACGAAAGAGCGATATGAAAGATGGTTCCGACCGTAGGGGAAACAGATCGCCGATCACTGGGAGGGAAGCATTAATTAAAAGTGTTGCGCTGCTTTTTATCTGGCTCGCTTAGACTATGGTCACATAATTAGAGAGAGAGAGAGAATAATGTGGGTTGTGTGAGGTGATGGCTTTATTAATATTGGCAATGTGCCATACGTAATGAGAAGATATAAAGGTCGTTTGTACTGTAAAAGTAGATAGAGAAAGACTTAGTATGTATTATATTTTATTAAGGAAACTATGTCTTTTCATTCCAATGAAGTTATATGATAGACTCTTTCTCCCCTTTATAGTAAGAGATGTTATTTAGAAATCGGTAGGTTTAAAGAAAATATCGTTTTATATTTATGTAAATATTAAGAAACATGAAATTAGGAACATTTTAATGATACCTCCCCATAATGTAAAAATTCTTTTTCCCAAACTCGGATTACCTAAATCGAGAAATTTTTCGGATAGAAAAATTCCTCAATATTAAGGGAACCAGGACATGCTCGAAAGTGTACAATGCCAAAATTAATACCCTTTTGCTTATGAGATATATATCTTTTAAAATTTTCAATAGAGCTTAGATATTTTACGTTCTTGATAAAGATAATTTAATTATTCTGTAGAACTACGAAAGAAATTTTTGGTTCAAAAGTTTTTTTTCCTACTTAATTATTTAATTTAAGTAATACATAATTTTTGAGAACTCGTAATACATACTTATGTTTAGGTACCATTTTTTAAAAAAGTATCTTTTTTTTATGCAAAATATTTTTTACACATATAATAAAACAATACACAAAAGACAGTGAACCTATTTTTTTAGTGAAAATTTAGTATAGTTTCTTTAAAAAAATTATGAAACTTTGACATTTGGAAAATTTCTATTTATCTGCTTTTTTTATGCATAAAACCATTTTTAAAAAGTTAGGCACTATTTTAATAGAAAAAATAAGTTCACTATATGCATAGGCATCTTGTATAGAAGTATAAAAAAATCAGGAATCTTATAGTGCAATAGTTTTTTTTAAAACTTACCTAAATGCAAAAAAAATATGCTTTTGAGAAAAAGTGAAAAAACTAAAAGAAATAATGTCTTCACATATCTATATATATAAAGGAGAAAAGCGACTGACTGACTGACTAATCACGATATCTCCGGAACTATTCAACCTACAGACTTGAAATTTGGTAGACATGTTTCTTTCATAGAGTAGACATCAGCTAAGAACGGATTTTTCGAAATTCGAAACGCAAAGGGCGTTAAGGGGTTAAGGGGCGTTATAAATAATTGCTTCCATGTTTAAACTACTTGATGTACAATCTTGAAATTAGGTAAGCAGATTCCTTTCAGAGAGTAGAGATCCGCAACAAAATGAGTTTGGTGAAAATCGACCTCCAAGTGGCGTTGCAAGGGGCTTGGGGCGTTATAGATAATTATTTCCATTTTTAAACTATTTGACGCACTGTCTTTAAATTTGATAAATAGATTCCTTTCGTAGAATAATGATCAGTTATAAAACAGGTTTTGTGAAAACAGACTTCTAAGTGGCGTTGTGGGGGATTAAGGGGCGTAATAGATAAATATATCCGTTTTTAAACTACTTCAGCTACCTGCTTGAAAATTGGTAGGTAAGTTTCTTCCTTGAGTAAATATCCGCTACAAAATGGGTTTTGGGAAAATTGACCCACACGGGGTGTTGCGGGGGCGGGGGGTTTAAGGGGCGTTATAAATTCCGATTTTTAAGTTACTAGACGTACAGTCTTGAAACTTAGTAAGCAGATTCCTATTCATAGGGTAGAGATACGCTACAAAATGGGTTTCGTGGAAATTGCCCCCAAGTGGCGTTGCGGGACTTAAGGAGCGTTATAGATAATTATTTCCATTTTTAAAATATTAAACGCAGTCTTTATATTTGATAAATTGATTTCTTTCATAGAGTAGAGATCAGCTATAAAAAGTTTTGTGAAAATAGTCCTCTAAGTGGCGTTGCAGGGGATTAAGTGGTGTAATAAATAAATATTTTCGTTTTTAAACTACTTGACCTACCTGCTTGAAAATTGGTAGGAATGTTTCTTTCATGGGAGTAAATATCCGCTACAAAACAGGTTTGGGGAAAATTGACCCCCAAGGGGTGTTGCGGGGGTGGGGTTTAAGGGGCGTTATAAATTCCGATTTTTAAGTTATTAGACGTACAGTCTTGAAACTTAGTAAGCAGATTCCTGTCATAGGGTAGAGATACGCTACAAAATGGGTTTCGCGAAAATTGCCCCAACTGGCGTTGCGGGACTTAAGGGGCGTTACAAATAATTATTTCCATTTTTAAACTATTAGACGCACAGTCTTTATATTTGATAAATATATTTATTTAATAGAGTCAGCTATCAGAAGGTTTTGTGAAAACAGACTTCTAAGTGGCGTTGCGGGGTATAAGTGACGTAATAGATAAATATTTTCGTTTTTAAACTACTTGACCTAGCTGCTTGAAAATTGGTAGAAATGTTTCTTTCATGGAGTAAATATCCGCTATAAAACAGTTTTGGAGAAAATTGACCCTCAAGGGGTGTTGCAGGGGGTTAAGGGCAGATATAAATAATTATTTCTATTTTTAAACCATTAGACTCACAGTCTTGAAATTTGGTAAGCAGATTCCTCTCATAAGATAGAAATACACTACAAAATGTTTTTGTGAAAATCGATCCCTAGGTGGTGTTTCGGGGTTCAAGGAGCGTTATAGATAATTTTTTTGCATTTTTAATTAATTGGACGCACAGTCTTCAAATTTTGCTAAGCAGATTCCTTTTCATAGAGTGCAATTCCCCTACAAAATGGGTTTTGTGAAAACAGACCCAGAAGTGGCGTTGCGGGGGATCAAGTGGCGTTATAGACAATTATCCCCATTTTTAAACTGTTAGACGTACAGTCTTGAAATTTGATAAGCAGATTCCTTTCGTAAAGTAAAGAACCGCTACAAAATGGGTTTTGTGAATATCAACTACCAAGTTTAATTTCAGGAGATTAAGAGGCATAATCGATAAATATTTCCATTTTTAAACTATTTGATCATCCTGCTTGAAAATTGGTAGGCATGTTCCTTTCATGAAATAGAGTTCCTCTAACAAAGAGTAAAATGAAAATTGCCCCTAAAGATGTTTGCGAGGGGTCAAGAGGAGTTACAGAAAAAAAATTCTGTTTTTAGTTGTTAGACCCATATACTTGAAATTTGTTAAGCATGTTTCTTTTGTTGAATAGAGATCCACTAAGAATGTAATTTTAAGCAAATCAAGTTCTGGGGGGGGTTACTGGGACGTATTGACAAAAAAATTACTTTTTTCGAGCTACAAGGACTATAATAATGAAATTTGGTTTGCATTTTTCTTTTGTTGAATTGAAATCCTCTAAGAGCGGTAATTTTGGAAAACGGCTCTCAACGGGATTACGGGGATATTTATAGTAAAACTTTTGCTTTTTTCTGTTAGATTTAGACTTGAAATTTGGCTTGCATGTTCAATTTACGGAGTAGAGATCCACCGAAAATTGGTTTTGCGGGAATCCACTTGGTTTTTGAGTTACGAAAGAGCAAACATCATTCTATGCTTCAATTTTAGAGATTTTTAGAAAATACAAATTAGATGAGTTCTGCCCTTTTTTTTATCAACAGGTCACAGTTACAGGTATAAGTATATTTTTCAATTCAATCGAATTCTTAATGCTAGGACTTAGATATCAATAATTTATACATATATATAAGCAGTAAAAATTTATAAAACATCATGAAATACCCAGTGAAGCGGGCGGGTAACAGCTAGTTATGATATATATGATTAGTATTTACTTGCCTATTTTTATATGCCTAATAATAATGCTTAATCATTTTCTACAGTTACAAAAAGTAATTTTAAATTCATATGTTTTATTCCCCTTTGTTTTAGTTAACATGAACATAATTTTTGAGATACATATTTTCATGCAGGTACGTAGCTACCACTTTTTACAAAAATATTTCTTGAATATGCAAAAAATTTTACACATATATATAAAGCAACATATCAAACGTAATGAACCAGTTTTTTTAATAAATTAACTACATAATTTCTTTGAAATAATCATAAAACCTTAAAATTCTGAAAATCTTAATTTTCGAGATCTTGTAATACATATTATGCCGCGGAATAGCGGGATTATTCATTCAAATGAAAAAAAAAATTCCAAAATTTATATAGATCAAACACAGGGGAAACTACCCATTTAAAATATGTCAAAAGGGGCGTGGTCATTTGTTTACATTTTTATTTTTCATATTTTAGGGCTATTTTATCAACAAGCATATAAGTATTATGTATTTTTATGTTTAGAAAAATATGCACTGTTTTTTAGAACTAAAATTGAAAAATCGATTTTTTAAAAGTATAGGATGTCCTCGTCCCTTAAGGCGATATAGTACTCTAAAAATCATTAAACTGTCGAAAAAAATTTTATTGGCTTATTTGAAACCCTGAATATTTATAAATATGCCTGCAAAATTTCAAAGCTTTACCTGCATTTTTCATAAAGTAATGGAGCAATGTTTGATGTTAACAGCAACTACCACGCCAACATTTCAGATTATCTGCTAGAAAAAAGCCTGATAAAAAATTAATTAATTATTTTTCTAATACGCATCAATAAGATTGACATTATATATGCAGTAATAAATCATTTTAAGAAAGAATTGTGCAATTCATGCAAAAATTCTAGTTGGTGAATTATTTACTGGGGGGGAATCAAATGGATTTGGTCAAGATTTAAAAGTTGTACGTGCTTTTATGATATTATTATGAATGAAATTAAAACTTCAAAACGGATTCTCCCAAAGCACATACTAAATCTCATTTTTAGAACTCAGATAATTAAAAATCTAATTCGCAAGAATAGAAAAAACTCTCCCATTTTTATATATTTGTTTTTGGTGATATATGTGTATCCCATGTGTGCGAGATTCAACACTTTTATTATTAAAATATTTTAAGATATTTATTTAAGCAAATGCACATATACAGTTCTTAGATTTTGATGTATTTTACCTATAAGTTGCTATTTGATTTTGCTTTTATTCGTGTACAATATTTAACATGTGAGGGCTTTTAAAATCATGGAAATAAAAAATAAAGTCATAAACATCTTTTGTACATGTTGTGCATTAGCTCTGAGCATGGAATTAGCTCTGAAGTGTGTGTATTTTTTTTTTCATAATAATTAAGATAAAGTTTTATGAAATATTGATCTTTCATTCGTTTTCTTCTATATGTTCATTATGGCAGTATACTGTTTAATTGTTCTACATTTGTGGAATTTTTCATGGCAAGCAGTTTAAAATAAGCTAATTAACATTTCATAGAAGTTTCAGACTATTCGATGAATATTACATCTTGCTATTCATGGAAAGAAAACTTCAAACTCATATTTCTCCATGTTTAATTTTTGTACACTTACTATCATTTCAAATCCTAAGGCTTTTTTGATAATTGAAGTATGGGTCTGAAATTTTTATACATGTTTTGAAATGTATGTTTTGTAAAACTGTGCATGGAATTAGCTCTAACATGTTTAGTATTTTTTCTAAAAAATTTCAAAATCAAAATTAATGTTTTTTTGGGAATTTTTGGAAGTTTAACTATAAAAAAAGTAATAAAAAATTAAAGAGCAGCAGCAGAAAAAACCCATACACAGTTTATGTAGTATATTATAAGGTACTTGGAAAAAAAAATTTGTAAGAAAAGAGATATATTTAAAAAAGCCTTAGGGATTTAAAAATGCTTAAAAAAGCCAAAAAATTTTAATTTTACAAACATTTTGCAAAAAATTAAAAAATTTTGTATGGAATTATTATTAAATACTAACCTTTATGAAATACAATTAAAACCAAATGTCAAATATTAAAAATAAAAAAAATAGTGAAGATGGTACCATATCGCCTTAATATCATTTTGATTTTACCAGCGTAGGATTATACTATATACATACATACGTATAGGTTGTTTTGTATATACCAAATATAACATGTGTAAAATGTAATGCAATTAACGAATGTTTTTGAATTTTGTAGACTCCAAGTGATTAATGAATCTTTATTCGAATTGCCCTAATTTAAATACATATTGTAATTTTTTTTTGTCTGAAAAATTATTTAAATTCAATTTCTTAGCTAAAAACGAAGAAAAAAAGGCCATATTTCAAAACATTTTTCTTTTTATAAAAAATGCTTCAGTAATAATAATATTTTACCTTTATATATAGCCAGGACTTTTAAACCGGGGTTGAACTAAATTTTTTAAGAAATTCACATTATTTTCAAAGTTGCATTCGGTTGAAATAAGTGCGGGTGTGTTTTGCTAAAATTTCTCTATTCTGATATAATAATATATAAGTGAAATATTTTTACTATTTAAGTATTTTTCATAAAGAATAGTGTTTTGAAAATATATTTTTTTTCATTTTTTGCCCCCCGTCCCAAATTTTTTTAATTGCATTTAAATATTTTTCTTCATTTTTTGCCCCCCGTCCCAAATTTTTTTAATTGCATTTAGATATTTTTTTATTGTAATAATATTCTTTAAACAGTTTTGTGTTTATATTCTAATTCAAGTGAACCAAGTATAAAAAAAAATATTATTCATTTATAAATTTTTGCAAAATCACGGTTTCCTACGTATTTAGTTTCCCTAAGTGAAATGAACTATTTATGCCCTATATATAGATGAAAAAAATATTAGATTTATCTAATAATTTTTGTAAGAAATATTGCAATGTTTTTGAAATCTCGAAACATATATTAAGATTTAATTACGTTAGTAAAGAATTATTAAATAATATTAATACAAGTAACATGCCAATGAATTTGTTGTCATTTCTTTTTAGAACTAATTCATATAATATTTTCGTTGGCGTTCAAGTAATTTCAGTTGGATTCCAGATCATATATATTTTTATATATCACAAACTTTTGAGAATTGACAGATAAGTTATGTTAAGGGAGACTATTACTTCAGAAATGTCTGAGAAATTTGAAAATATAATTTCACTTTATTTTTAAAAAAAAATTAATTTTTTTTTGAAAATCGAAGGACTTATTAATTGATAAATTCATTTAAGGGGTTAAATTTGTTGCTTTTATGAAACCTTTAATTTGACTTTCTATATACTAGGACATTTTTTTTAGAATGAATTGAATTTGGAATTTTTTAGCATTCGTGTCTAATTATAAAATGGATTCTAAGATTAATATATTTAAGTAAACTTCCAATAACTCAAAGCAAACATCTCAAATGGTCATTTTTCTACATAAACGGATTTAAAATTATACGAAAAAGAATCTTTGAATCAAAGAAAGATCTACTTAAAAAGTAACATCATTTTTTTAAATATCTGTATAGAAATAAATGTTCTGTTATGAATATACCATTAAATAGGTTGTTCTTATTTTGATTATTCAGTAGAATAAAATCTTTCTAAAGAGTATTAAAATCAAATAATGTGAGCCCTGTACGTCCAATATAAAACGTTTAAAGTGGCGTTCACAAAACAATTTGTTAAATAAAATACACAAAGTGAAGCAAAAAAAAAAAAAAAACATTTCTTTTGTTATCCACAAAGAAAAAAAGGAAGAAACGTTTAAATCGATATTAAATACATGAAAACGTAAGTGGTGCTTATTCGAGACAAGAACCTATTCTCTCGCAAACTCCAGCCCACAAACACTCCCCCCCCCCGTACGAAAATCTCCATCGATATTTACGGAGTCTTCTCTTTTATTCTTTTAAAACTTATTATCACCGTCTTATGGCAATAACAACTCCTAAAACACTCCGCCTTGAGGTGAAAAATGAAACCGATTTTAAAGTATTTCTTTTCGAAGAAGCTTAACTGAAAAAAGAATAAAAAGATTTTCTGAAATCTTCTCTATCGTTCGAGTTGAGTTGAGAAGCCTTGAGCCTTGGGCATTGACTGAGCATTATCTTGGCACTACATTTTGACTATCTTTTACCCCACACGGCTTTGCTATTCCCTTACCTGCACAATTCACCAGGAGCATGTCGACCGTTATTATTATTTTTTTACCTTTTCTACGTGCAACATGATCGAACTTTCGATAGAAACCTGGTTTCCAGTGTGTTATTCCCTTGCATCACGCTCTACCAACTATGAGCAGGAGGTGTAGATATACTCCCAAAAAAATCGTTTGCTGCAGGGGGTTGAGAGATAAGGCCTAATCCATCATTATGTCTTTAAATGCCGATATTTTGGTCGAGATTTTTTGACTGACATTCCCCCCTTAGAAAATTTTTTTTTCCTTTCTTCAACCGGCCTACTTTTTGCACTTTTCTCAGCCCTTTAGCTATTGGAAAAAGTTTTCTGATATCACTCAAAAATTTTCAGGCCGGTTTTATCTGCCTTACACCCTCATAAGAGACCGATTTTTCTGAGGTGCCAAAGGGGTTTAGTCATATTTTGTTCGCTGCTGGCTGACTATGACAAACACTACTTTGTGCGAAGCGCGCCTAGGTCTAATATTTCACGCGTTTTTTCGCCCTTTATCCGTTGTAGTTCAGCGCAGATAGGGGACGAGCTGCTGGTGTTGGGAATCATTTATTAAATTTTAAATTTTGTTATCACTTTACAAACTTTTGAAACGTCAATCTTTTTTTCTTTAAGTTCGAACAGGAAAGAAACTAAAAATTAATATTTTTGAACCCCCACGCTGTCTTTTCTCTATTATTAGGATGTTAGAATTTTAGGTAAAAAACTACTTAGAGAGTATGTAGCATTAACCTCCCCCACCCCACCATCTAAAGGATGATAAAAAAATACCTTTCAAAAATTGTAACATAAATTTTTAAAAAATTAAAAATTACGAGATGCATATATACATTTTTTAAAAATATGCCTCTTTTACGAATTTCTATTATTACTAGCCGGTATACCCGTTCTTCTCATGGGTGGATTGAAAAATTAAATAATACAGAGTGAAGGATAAAGAAGTTTTTAATCAGCTAATTTTACGTGAATTGCAAATTAAACAAAAAAAAAAAAGCTTTTTGCATATTTCAGCTGAACAAAAAAAAAAAAAAAAATCATATTTGTTAAACATTAAGTCTGAAGGTCTGAAGCTGATAAAAAGGATTTTTTATTTATTCATAATGTCCCGTAACTCTCGTGTGGGTCGATTTTTGAAACACCTTCCTAAGCTGATCTCTGCTCAGAAAAAGTAACACATTGTTTTTCAAATTTTGTATAATGAACGCTTAAAATAATGTAAATAATTTGTATCTGATGTGCAAAACGTTAATATTATTTTCTGTTGTATTTATTTTACATTAAAATTGCAATATTCGCAAGCAGTGCCGTTCCTTACATTACAATGGCGATTCAACAGAAACTTAGCGAAATGTTGGTGATAGAGCCAAGTTGGTATCATTTTTGGCGACCACGTTGGCAACTTGGTGATTGATTGAACGGTGCAAAAGTTTATTTGCTGTAGTGCCATCTGGTAAGGAGCTGCAAAAAAGACGATAGCACAAAAATCTTCTCCCCAAAAAATACATATGCTTGCTAATTTTCAGAGAGATCGGTTGAACGGTGTTGGTGTGAAGTAAGGTCATTTTTCTTACATCAATTTTTATATACATATATGAGATAAAATTATACAATTCTAACATTCTAAATTCCTAGGTATTTATTATCTAGATTATGTGAACTCTTTTCAGATGGCCAAATTTTTCTTTGTTTTAAAAATAAGCTAGAATTTTTCAATCCCATTTCAATGCTATTTTGTGGAACTTAAGATAGCATTATTCATCCAATTTGTAACTGATGTTTTTATTCTTTGGTCCTAATTTATGTTTTATGACTATTGTAATATTGTGAACTCTCAAATTTACTTCATTTCTGGGTAGAGAGAGGGGTCACACACCGTTGGCCAAAAGGCATTTTATTTACAAATTAATTACACTGCTGGCCACTGTAAATGCAACACCCTGAAGTAAGCACTCAAATAACATGAAATTTACAACATGCATTAGCGGAGGTGAGATATACAAATGATTGGAATTTTAGCGCAGACACACATCACGCACGCCTGTGACGCCACCTCAAAGCACTATTTAAGGCTTGGAGATTTCGACGATTTCAAGTTCGGCAATTGTGTTTTCCTTGTGGTTTTTTCAAAAAACGATCAGTTATGTCTCGCAGAAAACAGCGATCAGCTTTTGATCAAGTATCAAAGTTCGACAGAGGAAGGATAGTGGCCTACCGAGATTATGGATTATCTTTCAGGGAAATCGGTATTCGTGTTGGACGAAACCAAACAGCTGTAATGCAGATATGTGACCGTTGGATGCAGGAGGGTGTGATGGACCGACGTGGTCGATCGTATCCACCTCAGTGCACCACTTCACGTGAGGACAGGCAAATTGTGCGCATAACAGTGACGGATCGCTCAGTCACATCACGAACCATAGCACAGCACATTGAGTCTGTAACGCATCATTCAGTATCTGCGCGTACCATTCGACGCCGTTTACAGCAGAGTGGTCTGTCCGTAAGACGTCCATTGCTTGGTCTACCACAGACGTCTCCGCCACCAATGGTGCGATGAAAGAAGGATGTGGGCGGCAGAATGGAATGAAGTTGTCTTTACTGACGAGTCACGCATCTGTCTGCAACACCACGATGGTCGGTTTCGAGTCTGGAGACACCGTGGAGAGAAGATGCTGAACAGCTGCGATATGCACCGGCACACTGGTCCTGCACCGGGTATTATGGTATGGGGCGGTATTGGATATCACTCTCACACTCCTCTAGTACGCATTGCCGGTACTTTAAACAGCAGCGCTACATCTCCGAGGTGTTAAAGCCAGTTGTCCTTCCTTACCTTCAGGGCTTGGCCACAGCCATATTTCAACAGGATAATGCGCAATCACAAGTGGCACGCATTGTCCAAAGGTTCTTCGTCAATCACCAGATTGAATTTATTTCCTGGCCGGCTCGCTCTCCGGATCTTTCACTGATAGAAAACATGTGGTCTATGGTTGCTCAACGATTGACCCAGATTGCACCCCCAGCTGCCAAACCAGATCAACTTTGGCAACGTGTGGAAGCTGCTTGGTCTGCTGTACCCCAAGAACACATCCAATGTCTCTTTGGATCAATGGCGAGGCGTGTGGTAGCGGTGATCTCCAACAATGGCAACTACTCTGGCTACTGATTCTGGCAGGAACCACACTTCACAGAAGTCTATAAATTAATCATTTGATACTTGGTCAACATGTTATCTACAAAATAAATTTTGTTGTGATATCTCTTGTCTTTCTTGGTGTTGCATTTACGGTGGCCAGCAGTGTAAATAAAAATTAACTTCCGTATTAATGTTTCTAGCAGGGCTTCGAACCGGACCTGAACGGAAAATCGAAAGAAAAAAAAACAGTTACTATTGTCGGAACTGAACAAAAAAAGATCGGCTGATTTCCGTTCGATATATCTTTGTTACCGTAACCAAAAAAAAAACTTATCGATATTTTATAATTTAACGTCAACCATATAATTGTCATCATTACATGTGCATTGCTTCTCGATTTCCCGTTTTGATGTTCAATAGTACTTTTCTGCTTCAATTTCGCTCGAAACTATTTGTGGAAGACAGATTTAATTTAATTAGAAGAACTAGAAGTATAGATGATTTAAGATAAGAATGTACAAAAAATAAAGTCATTCATTCAAAATTGAACCAAAAACCATTATTTTCGTCTGAACGAAATACCGGAACTGAACCGATTTATATATATATATATATATTGAGAACTGCGGAACGAAAAAATTATGGTTCGAAACCTTAATGTCTAGTTTTAGCTTTTCGCTGGAGAAAAGTTCAAGTCCGGTTCAGCGTTTGTTGATCTTCAGATGATCGTCTCCCGGGTGTGACTGTCCCCGCAAACTCTTTAGCTTTTATCACCCAAGATCAATCGCTAGAGGGGCTGCCCCGTAGACTTCGTCATTCCGTATTTTAGATGTTCTCACTGTTCTTTCCTTTCTTGATCGTTTTCCACCATCGCCAGAGGCCGCGGTGGCCGAGTGGTCTAGGTATCGGATCATGGCTAGCGTGTCATGAGTTCGATCCTAGTACCACTAAAGATCCGTCGTGAAGGGGAGCGATGCACGTTAAATCTGTCGAGAGCTCAAACGTCCTCCCGTTGGTGTGGTGTGGTAGTTAGGAGAGGGGGGTGCCAGCTCAGGTGTCGTCCGCGTCACTTGACCATGGTTCAAAATTACGCGGACCGTCGCCAAAAGCCCTCGTGTTGCTAATCAGTGCGACGTTAATATTCACTCACTCACTCAC
>BMAO01001905.1:0-54249 GCA_019973975.1 Trichonephila clavata
GAGGCCTTTTGGGGACGGTCCGCGTAATTTTGAACCATGGTCTAGTGATGCGGACGACACCTGAGCTGGCACCCCTCTCCTAACCACACCAACGGGAGGATGTTTGTGCTCTCACAGTTTACGTGCATCTTTCTCCTACACTGCGGGTCTTCAGTGGTACTAGGATCGAGAAATTTGTGAAGAGAAGGGAAAATGTTAAGCAACAAAGCCATGACCTGCACTCACGGGACATGCACTCACATCGAACGCGTCAAACCCCACAAAAGTGTGGTTAGAATAAAAGGAGGAAATTAACATGGGGATTAAGTTATACCCTCGGTATAAGCCTGTGCAACGCCGGGCCATGAAAGCTAGTCAATTAATAAGTGCTGTTTTAAAAAAATATCTGGTACTGACCAATGATAATAGAAATATCCATATTTGAAAATGCACAGAATACAACTGAAGCAGTTGGCTTAAAAACAAAATGCAATTGAAAATGGTTAAATTTTTAAGAAAAATTGAATTATAAGAGTTTGAAATTAATAGGGTTACCATGAGAAAAAAAAACCAATAAAATTAACTCTTATGTACATTATCCTTATGGCAACACCACATTGCCAGAGGATAAAATATATCAAGGTTATCATATTGAAATGTCTCGCGTCCAGATTGAAATGTGATGTATTGAATTGTCCTACATATATAAACAGCAATTGGGGTGTAACCCTATGGTATCAAACTAGCATCAAAGTTGCTATATGTATTAACTTCTATTGTTTTCTGTGATTGGAGGAAAAAGAGTTCAAAATATTTTAACCAACCCCAGTGCAGATTTTAATATAATGAAATCATCAGTATGAGTCAATTTTGATTATGATTCAAGATAATACATATAAATAAGTAGATTAAATGGTTATTAAATGATCAGATTGTCTTTGATTTGTGTGTCTTTGTTAAGAAATACTTCAGAATGAAAATCATCCTAGACTTTGCAAAGCTTGAAGATAGTTGTTCTTTTCATGTATTATCGTCAATTGTTTTGGTTCAAAATTCCCAGATTTTACATGAAAGGTCTTTATTATATTGTGTTAATGTATTCACTGCTTAAAATTTGTTACTATTAATTTGTGTACATACTCTGAATAAAATTTTGCTTGAAAAGATCATTTCACTTGAATATTTTCAAAGAAACATAAAATAAATTAAGAAAACCCTATTGTAATAATTTTTTAATGCTTATTTGATTTATTAATTGAAAACTTCATTAAAAAATATAAATTGATGGAGTAATTTGAATTGATTTGATCTATTTTGAATAGTTAATTTTCAGTTTTTGATAGGATTTTTTATATTTAAAGTTTAATTTCAAATAAATTAAAAAATTTCTTTATTTAAATTGTAAGAAATTTACAGTACTAAGATTTTAATTAAATGCTTTATTTTCAGCGTTTGTTCTACCTCCAAGTCAGAAATGCTAAGCTGAGTGATGAAATCTATTGTCCCCCAGAAACATCTGTGTTATTGGCTTCCTATGCAGTCCAAGCCAAACATGGAGATTATAACTCTGAAATCCACAAACCAGGATGCCTAGCCAATGATAGATTGCTTCCACAGAGGCAAGTTGCGTTTTGAATTTTTAAGTATTTTATCTCCAATTGCAAAGTTGCATGGGCTTCTTTGTTGAATAATTTTAAATATTAAAAATATTTTAATTAAAGCCTTTAACAAGATCAATTCTGTAATCTTCTAATTTTTTAAATACATTTTACTTGGTTTGAAATTTTTATACTTGGCTGGTTTGATTCCTTATGAATAATGATTAGTGCATGTGTATTTAAATTTTCTATTTTGAATCAACTCTTAATATTTATTAGTGTTTTTCTTTCATTATAATTTCATGGTTTAATAAACATGTTTGCATTTTATGCATGAGTCAATGAAATCTAGACCCATCTTTACAAGTTATTTTTTTAATCTTAATCTAGAACAGTGCTCAGTGAACCTCTGGGGTCCCCAGCGGCGTTCTAGAGCGTCCATGACAGTCTCTCATTTAATGTTAAGATTTCCCTTACAGACTCTGAAAAATCTCATTAAAGGTTGCAAGATGGGCCATCCTAGACTAGATCACTAAATTGTTTCCATTGAAAAATCTACTAGACATGCATTTTGATTAAGAGTATAAATTGTTTGCAATTATATAGCCATTACTACGTTATATTTTCAAAAAATAATAGAAGCATGTGCAAAGATTAATTTGTAGCTCACTAATACGATAGTAGTTGCATTTAAATCACTCATGTGTTGCAAGTTAAGGAAGAGTGTTCAAAATTTTGGGGATCTGCGATGTCAGGCTGATACATAAGTGGGTGGGGTGGCTATTATAAGTTTCAAGAACCACTAGTCTAAAAGATAACTATATACAAGTTATTAAATAATCTTAACATTTTATCCCCAGAGAAATTCTATTAAGCACTGATTATAGTGTGTGTATTTTAAAAAATAGTTTGAATACAATTATATATATATAAAATTAAATTTACTGTATTTTTTCCTGAAAATACTAGACGTATTGTAACACAGCTTCAAGAAATTTTGTATTAAATGATTCATTTATTTTTTTTATTACAATGATTTAAATGAAACTTTTTCAGTTTATATTAGCTTGTATGATAACTGTATTTTCTCTTTTAGAGTTATGGACCAACACAAGTTAACTAAGGAACAGTGGGAAGAGAGGATAATGAATTGGTGGGCGGAACATAAAGGAATGCCTAGGTATGTTGCAACTTTTTAAAAAGCTTTTGTGATTGTTAAAACTGTTTCTTTTTTTAATATTTTTCATAAATGGTTATTTTCTTTCAGGGAAGATGCAATGATGGAGTATCTTAAGATAGCTCAGGATCTTTGAAATGTATGGTGTTAACTACTTTGAAATCAAAAATAAAAAAGGAACTGATCTTTGGTTAGGTGTGGATGCTCTTGGTTTAAATATTTACGAAAAAGATGACAAGTAAGAATTACTGTATCTTAAATCTTATTTTTTTAAAGTTATTTATATGCATATCTTGTCTTCTAAATCATGTCTATCTGTAAAAGTATTGCTTAAAAATTTGTAGTAATGTTTGTTCGTTGAAATAATTCACAGGTTAATATTTTTCAAAATTACAAGTAGTAAATTTACTTTAATCATTTGATTTTTTTAAGAATAAAAAAAATCTAGTGTGGTGTTTAGTAAAATAAGTTTTAACCAATGAAACACAAATGTACGTTTTTGTTTCCACTATAATCATTTAAGTTCAATCAAGAATTGGTGGTTAATGCAAGATTCAATTTGATGCACTTCCACAATGTATCCATAAACTGTATATATAAATGCATTTCTTCTGCATATTGTTAATTAATAATTTGTAATGGTGCTTCTGTGGAATATCAAGGTTATTTATATAATGTCAAAGTATCTCAGGTTAGAAAATTTTTAATTTTTTAGAACTTCTCAATTAGATATTGTTAGTACCAAAAATCAAAATATGGAAACTTTAATGATTTTGTTAAATGTTGGCTCAAATTAAGTATGATTATATGAGCTTAAGCCTGTAAAGTTACATTTTCAAAGGTATAATTCCATAAAATATTTAATTTTCTTTTCTATATGTGAAAGTTATATATAATCTCTGGGATTATCATATTTAATTTGAAAAATATTTTCTTGTGTTGATTTTTTCTCCCCTTATGTTTTAACTAAACTCATTATAGATTGACTCCTAAGATTGGTTTCCCATGGAGTGAGATAAGGAATATATCTTTTAATGATAAGAAGTTTGTCATCAAGCCTATTGACAAGAAAGCACCAGTATGTTGTTTTTGTTCACTTAAATATTTATTTTCTGTTTTGTGTTGTAATTTTTTTGAATAATTATATACTAATTATAATTTGTTTTCAAATTATGTGACATAAATGACTATTTTACTTGAAAATTTTTCAAAATATACTTTACATAAAAGAATATATAAATGTAAATACAGAATTCTTATTTTTTGCATGGTAAAAACTAAGGGGAAAATTTTTATTTGAAAGTATTTTGTTAATTTAAACTAATTGATATTGAACTAGTTTTTATACAATTCAAATGATTAGTTCAACTAGTCTGTAATATTTTAATATTTTCTTGCAAGTACATGTAAAGCTTGAATCAAAAATAAATTTATCAATATTTATTGGATTTTCATGACTCTATAAAATTTTTATAGCTTTGTTTATGATCATACATAAGGAATTCCATTATGTTTTAAAAAATGGTATTCAGTTGAGCTAGAGTCCTACATTAAATTATAAAACACTGTCTCTTTAGATAGAAAATAGTTTCTAAGCTTTAGAAAGAGTGTACTTATAAACTATAGACATTTCATCGTTTGATGCATTGGTAAGTAGCTTATTAAATTTTAGTATGATTTTGTCTGTAAAAAGGCTGATTGTTTACATAGACTACTTTGCTTTATGTATTTAAAATTTTGTGAAGCAAAATGCTTAGTACACTGTTTCACAAAATTTTTTATCGAGCATCTGAGGAGAAGACTTGTGTTAAATAGAGCAAATTTTTAAAACTTGTGCAGTTCTTGTTGTCGCACAACTTTGTAAAACCAATTTCTTCACTCCATACTTATAGCATACATTTGAAGACAGTCCTGGGAGTTATCTAAAACAATTTTATTTCATTTAAAGGCCTAGGTTAACTGGATTATACCGGAATAGCTGTGCCTAGGCTTAAGTTATTTAAGTTTTTAAAGCATTTACATTAAAATTAAAGGTGTATTTAAAAATTATGAATAGCAA
The DNA here is from genome assembly GCA_019973975.1 of Trichonephila clavata. NCBI lineage: Eukaryota > Metazoa > Arthropoda > Arachnida > Araneae > Nephilidae > Trichonephila > Trichonephila clavata. Next base: position 4,814 of record BMAO01001905.1, read on the forward strand.
TTTTAAGTATTCATTTTTTTTCCAGTGAAAATCATGTAATTTAGTAATTTCTAAATGTTATCTGTGCCTGATATCTATATTGGATGCAATTGTGTGGATATACATTATTTTACTTTTCAAATATCTCCATTTTCTATTTCATTACTTTTTTAGATTTTTGGTATCGGAACAAATTCTAACATAATTTATATATCTTGCTCGTTAAATGATTTTAAAATAGATGTTTGCTTGTGTATTTGAATTGCATAATATTTATTTACTTTCAAAAGGAAGCTTGGATAAATAGCTTAATTTATTTTAATGCATGAGTTGTAAGAGGATTCTGATTTTAATCCTTCATAAGTACTGAATTTTGTTATGCATCTATTTGTAGATGCATATTAACTTTCAGTATAAAGTTCATTTTTTGAAAAAATGACATGTGTAGTAGTTAATCCATGAATAAAAGTATTTTAATATTTTATACTGTCATTTGAGCTTTGTGTAAATTTAAGTTTTTCATTTACAGATTATGTAGAAATATTTGTTCCATTCCAATTGACTGAAATAATTTGTCCATCAGTACATTTTTATAATAGGAAACCAATCTAAGCTTTACATTTATCTCCCTCTTATTTTATTTTTAACAGCCATCTTTATTGTTAAATTCTTTCCTCCTCTTTTTCAAAGAAATTGTAATATTGATGGTAAAAATTAGGAAATCCTTTGTTATATCCTTTCTTTGAAGTCAAAGGCTTAGTCACATATAAATGGTTGAACGATTTCAAAACAATGCAACATACACAAAGATAAATGTTCCTTCAAGATCTTCATATTTGAAAGTTGTGATAAAAGGATTACACATCAAGTGAAAAAGAATAAATACTGAAAGACTGTTAAAGCATATTTTGGAAATATCAAAAATTGTTATTAAAGTCTTTAGAATTTAAACTATAAAATGGTTCATTAAAAATGTATTTTGTTAATGAAATTATCATTATTTCTTGAATTTTAATACAATACAAATTAGTATTGTGAACAAAAAATGTTTTTAGGCAAGCTCCTGAAAAAAAATTTCTCACTGTAAAATAAATATGCAGCATAATTTATAGTATTGATTATTTGTTATCTCATGATTCTAATCTTGAATAAAATAATTTTTCTTTTAGGATTTTGTATTCTTTGCTCCTCGTCTAAGGATCAATAAACGAATTTTATCTCTCTGCATGGGTAACCATGAGTTGTATATGAGAAGACGAAAGCCCGACACAATAGAAGTACAGCAAATGAAAGCTCAAGCAAGAGAAGAGAAGCTAGCTAAACAACAAGAAAGGTTTGTTGAGATTTACAATAAAAACATTTTATAGTATTCTAAAGAACCAACATGGAAAAATAATATAAACTATTTCGTTTTCTTAAATTTCTGTTTAAATGGCTTGAGACTTCTAATATTCTTGCTAAGATCTTTATCTATTTGTATTCAAAATTATTTTGAAGTATGATATAAATTTTTAAAAATTTCTTTTAATCACATTCTTTTTTTAAGATGCCTTGTTTTTTTCTCATTCTGCTCTTTGATAGTTCATTCAAATTTTTATTTTTGAGCTTTTATGAAAAATTTCAAATTTTGTGTAGGTTTTTGAAATATTTACCTGAAATTTATTGGTATTTGATGTAAGAACAGTTTTAAATCAGATATCTGTATAATGTGTAGCCTTGTTGACAACAGCAATTCATATGTAGTATTGTATCTATGGACTTGATAAAGTATGGAAGTAAAATCACATTTATATAGATCAACATTCTCTTGACAATATACAGCACAGTTTTGGTGGAAAAAATTTGACGAGTCTAACATCTCTCAGTATTTTGGATGTGCTTAGTGAGATTCAAGACTTGGATGGTCAAGAAACAGAATCATGTTTGTAAAATGTTCATTGTACCATTTGATAATGATTTGGGAGCAATGGCACAATATTCTGTCTTTTTGAGAGGTGAGATCTATAATAGAATGTTGAAAATGCATCAGTGGAAACCTAGTTGTCAATGTCACTGTAACGTTGATCTGCGAGGGACAGTGCCACATAAATAGTCCCTTTTCTGTTTATGTAAAGTATCTAGATGAGAATGTCATCTCCACACTAGCTGCAAGTGAAATTTGTGCCATGCACATTCTTAGCCATTGGTGTGTACCAACATGAATTTAGACCTGACAATTCAGTTAACGTTTTTCTCGCATGTCTAGGGTCCAATAATGAACATTTCTTTCTTGACATTAATCTTTATTCTGTTGTATATAGTAAATAGAATTGTCCTTATGGGATGATGGTATCTATTCTGTAGTACAAGGGATTTTTAGATAAGTGGCTGATATTTTTTTTTTGATGTGTAATCTTATCCTTTGTGCCCAGGTTTATCCTGTTACGATATGAGCTCATTGACAAAAGCCCTGCTTATCCATACTGTTTTACATTATGGTTGACTCTTTCAGGGTAAATTTTATACGAATTGTTGTACATCTATGATACAGTGCCGAGTTTCCTAGAAGGATTCCATTCTTTGAACCCTGATAATTAACCCATAGTTAAAATATTTCTTAACTGTAAGATCTGTCCTGTTGTATCATTTTTTCTTGGGTAGCTTTTGACATCATGGGTTTTTATAGTCATCCACAGTACTACATTTGTTGGATGACATTTGTTTCTGATTCAGTTACTCTTCTGTGTATGTATGTTATAAGTTTACAGCATTAACATTCTCAAACCATCCAGTTTAGGTAGATTGATTCTATAGTGATTGAGATTTTTGTGAAATGAACTGTCAAATTTTGTTAACAGTTGATTGTCTGTAATTAAAACACTTTTCTCTAAATATAATATTTTAGAGAGAAACTTCGAAGAGAAATGGAAGCAAGAGAACAGGCTGAAAAGAAACAACAGGAATATGCAGAAAAAATAAAACAGATGCAAGAAGAAATGGAAAATAGACAAAAAGGTAATACAAAACATACTTTTTATTCAGTACTTGAAGCATTTTTATTTCTGTGCTCTGTTTATTTACTCATCCTGTCTAAAAATATTTAATTTGTATTTAGCAAGTTTTCCCTTTTCTCTTTATAATTTATTGAAAAATTTACTCCTATTTGCATATTTGTTTCAACATTTGACACTGAAGACAATAGCTTCTGTATTAAAGTGTACACCAACAAATTTTTACAAAACTAAGAATCGGTGAATAAAAGAATTAATTCTAAAGCAATACAATTACTTATTTGCATGTATTGGTTTTAGAACACTCATTGATGGAAGATCCCCCCCTACAAAAATGACAAAAATGCATTCTACTTTTATAAGATACTTCAGGGTTAACTTTGGCATTATTGGTACAGAAATTTTTCATGAAGCTTGATAGTTTTAATTCACTACATTATCATTTTGACAATGGTTATTCTTGCTTTCAACCACAGGAATGGAAAAAAATCCTTCAGTTATAGTTCCTGGCTCTTAAAGGATGAGAAAATCTTCAGCTTTGTAAAACTTTATTTAAATATTATTAAAAATATTCATTTGAGCATGACAGTCATCACGACTGTACCAGACGCTTCCTTCTTCCTTTCTGTTGCATACATGCAAGTGGCTCTACCTTAGTTATTTTGTTTTGCTTACTTGGCTCTTCTCTCATAGTTGGCTGATCACTGATCTAGTGTACTGGTTCACAACAGGTGCAGTACTGCCTTTTGGGGAATTAATGGGAAGATGTTGAGGGGCAGTTAACTTGTTTTAGGCAATAGGGAGGGGTAGACTTTTTTTTGCAAAATAGGAGGATGAACATGCTTTGGTATTTTAACTTAATTTTAAAGTTGCCAGAAAATTAATGAAATCACTTATTCACTATATATGATTTGTACCAGCAGTAAAATGAACGTATGGGATGGCTAACCCACATTCAATGCTGCGAATGTTGATTGCAGCAAATTCAACCAGTTATGCTGTTCTTTTTAATTTCTAATTTTAAAACATTGAAGGGCATTCAAACTTATATATTTTTTTTGTATTGGTCATTTTTACTTTTAACAAAAAAAAGTGCAATGATCTTCTAAGGCTAATACATCAAGTTAAACAATAATAAAGAATGTTATATAAATCTACAGGAAAATATTACTTATTGAATTATAAAGACAATTTTTAGAATCTTTAAAATTAAGTTGCCTCCCTCCTCTTTCCCATATCCTAAATCAAAAGATTTTTACCAAAGAAGGCAGGGAGAAATTATCTGCTCCTTGAGGGAGCAGCAACAGCTTTAAAGAGGTTGAGAATCATTGATCTAAAGACTAGATTTCTGTGTTTGTAGAAGTATAGAAATATTGCTACATAATTAAAGTGAATACTTTACTGAGAACATTTTTAATTCAGTTTGATTTTAGATCTTCAAACATTTGTAATGCTAAATAATAATATGGTTTGATGAGCATTTTATTCTTAATAATTTTAAACATCCTCCACCATCTGGAGTGGAGGTACTCAATCTTTATTCCTGCCAGGCCACATACATATAACATGTATTTCACGTGGACAGCAACATGAGGTTAATGAAAAGAAAACATTTTAAGACTAAATCAACATTGGGCACAGTTATATTGATTAAATGTTAATTCATTTTTTTTGCTTTTATTTTAATACTATTTTAATTTCTCTATCAAATACACAAATATTTCCTCTTGTACATTTTTTATTGTGTTATGTCGTAATTTCTTTTTCCATCCCTGACAAAATCCTTTATTTACATCTACTATAAATAAGCATATTAATAGAAAAATTGATATGTGATAGTTGTGGGAATTCTACCAATCCAGAAATTTTTTTAGTACATTGTGCTTAAATAATTGCATTTCTTAATGCAATGGTTCATGACTGGGACACTTAGAAAAGGCTGGCGGGCTGCAGGTTGAGTATCACTGATCTAGAACCTTTATTACTCTTTTCTTGATGTTGCTAAATAAATCTGAAGATTTTTTGAACCATTAATTGATAGGATTTGGTAGTAGATCTTCAAACATCTCTTGCTATAAAAGTATAGGATTGCATAATTATATGAATTCTGAAATTTTAAGAATCAAGTGGAATTTTTAAAGAATTGCATTTTACTTATATTTAAATATTTTGCACCACCTAGAGCTTCTAATTCTTTGTTTAGAATAGAGGTCTAGAAATGTTGCTAAATAAATCTGAGGATTTCGCTGACACTATTCTTTCAAAATGAATAGGGTTTGATAATAGGTCTTCAGACATTTTTTCTACATGTTCTAGAAATATGTATGCTTTGATGCACAATGTTTTTTTTATGAATAAAGTTTGGTAGCAAATTCTCATGTGCTTTATTGATTATATTAGTGTTTGAATTTGCATTGATGTGTGTAAAGTATATAATTTTCTTAATTGCTGCTAGTGGAGATGCCTCAGACCAGTGGCAATTCATAGGTAGTTGATATTTAAACTATTATGGAAGCGATGCATTTTATTTCTGGTTAGTTTGTGGTAAATTTTTCTTGAATGCTGTGCAAAAAGATGTTATTTTTTTTAGTAGTTTTATAAAAAATAATTTTTAGAAGCAAACTTTTTCTTTAAATAAAGTAATAAGTTTATGTTTGAATATAGTAGGTTTCAGATTTGATATTGTGGTATATATGATGCTCTTTAAAATAGCAGTCTTTCATCCTTGTCAGTCTGTTAGATTTCACATTCATTTACAACTTTAATAATAAAAGTAACTCAAATCTCTTGAAATATTTTTGTACTTTGTTAATTTTGTCAGATATAAGCATGAGAACAGCAAGTTATATAATTGTACTTATTTTGCAACAAAAATTTAACTTCCGAATTTAAAACTGTTATTTTTATGCTTAAACAAAAGTTTACATTATCCACGATTTTTCCTCCTTAATCAGTTTAAAGATTTTAACTTTATCATTTACGAATCTTTAATGGCAATGCATGTATAATTTTTTATAGATGAAGCTTATAAATTGAGAGCAGACAAATTTAAAGACTGACCAATTGATAACTTATGTAACCTTTACAAAACATTTTACTTCTGGTTAAATTATACATTCATTCTTGGGGTCTCTTTATTGCAGTTGAAATTTAGGGGGAAAATATCAAATTGTGTGAAGAGATTAATCAAAACATTTTTCAACTCTTTTGATAATTCTAATGATATGACTATAATCTTTAATTTTAAACTAATCAGATATTTGTTATATGTAAGTTGAGGGGCTGCACTCAAGTGTTTTTGTCATTTGACTGGTTCAGAATTACAAGCTTTATACATTTCAGTTTTGATATACCATGTTTATTAACAATAGAGTTTTTCTTGAATGAAATTTTTCTAATTTTTCATCATTAGTTTTTGCACATATGATGGCTTTTTTTTTGAACAAAAAGGGGTGTAGTAATATACTAAATCGTGGAGATCTTGCAACTGGCATTTGATAAATCTTCTGAAAAATACTACATTTTTGTTTAGTTTTAAATCGTGGTCATATTACAATGTTTGTTTCAATTTTTCTTTTGGTGCCTGCCATATTTATCAGCAAGACATCTTATTTTCGTAAATGAAATTTTTCTAATTATTTTTTGCACAAAGGATAACTTTTTTTTTGAACATTAAAAAAGGGGTGTAGTAAATATTTAAAATCATGGAGAAGATCCTACCAATGACATTTGTTACTGAAATGCAGTTTGATAAATCTTCGGAAAAACACTAAGTTCTTTATGTAGGTAAATTATATGAATTGAATAATTATAAATTGTTTTGCAAATCAAGCCATGTTTGTAATTATAAGAAAACGTTGGTATATGTTACTTTTAAGAGCAGATTTGTTATACGTATAACACTATTGGTTGGTCTTGCAGTTATTAAAGATGTTTGCGGTCTCGTAAAAATATACGTCCTTACTAAATGAAAACTTATTTTTTTTATAATTGAGCTTATAGTAAATGTTGATGTATGTTGGATATTACTAAATCTTGATTCAGTGTTTTGAAGTAATCCAAATAATTCTTAAATGACTATAAAAATGAAGCTGCATTTGTATTGAAGGATGTTTGCAGCTAATTTTTAATCTCAAACTATGTGTAAATTTCGCAATAGCATATTTGAAACGTTCTTGCATTGCATACTCAAAGATTAAAAATGAATGTATTGGATTCTCATACTTTTGTAGCATTTGTTTTTTAGATATTTTAACTTTCAAATATGCAGGATATTGAATATTTCATGGAGGACGAACAATCTATTCTTCAATCGGAATTCTTTTGATAAAGAAAAGTAAAATTATAACTTAATATTTCATTTTCTCAATGTTTATTTTTTTAGAACTCTTAGAAGCTCAAGACAGCATCCGCCGTCTTGAAGAACAACTACGCCAAGTACAGAAATCAAAGGCTGAATTAGAAGCAAAACAAAATGAGCTAGAAGAAATGTTGAAGAAACTAGAGAATGACAAGGCAATGGAAGCAGAAGAGAAAGCCAGACTGGTACGAAAAAAGGCCAATTTATTTGAATAATTCTTTTATATACTAAAGGCTTTGTCTGGAATAATATAGGATATTAACCTGGGAGAAGGCGTGCACTCGATACTAACATTAGTGGTCGCACATTGCAAGAGAGTCACCCCAATTTTTTTTTTTTGTAGTTATTTTTATTGTATACGATACAAATTGTGATTCCTAGTGAATAATTTAACTAAGAACCGGTACACTTACCTACTTTTAAGGACTTTCTCAAATCATCAAAGAAAAATTAAAATCTTTTCAAAGTGAACTATAATTTTTCAAATGTGCTCTACTTTAATAAAGATCACAAATTGGACTTTTTTTTATGTAAGTCTCTGTTCTGCAATTTGCTTTCACTATCATGATTAATCTCCATTATTTTATCAGGTTTTTCTAATTGTTTGATTAGTTTCAACTTCATCCAACAGATTGCAGATGCTCATTTCTTTTTTTTTTATATTGTTTGTTTACATTTATAATCACAGTAAGTCATACAACACAGCTATCAAAACAATGTTGCTCACAGGAGGAAAATGCAACTTGTTCGTAAAAAATATTTTGGGAGAAAAGTGGTTGTGTGGGGGAACTCAGTCACTACAAGTACCTTGAAATAGTAAAAAAATCTTGCCATTAACAAGAGGGAGATGTGTGACTTATACATTTTAGTTCCCATGAAGAGACTGTCATAGGATACTGAGAAGGTCATTGGTAACAAAAAGCAGCTTTCTCAGAAGGAAAGATTTGACTCAGTGCCCCGTATGACCGCTCCCAGGTTAAATTTAATTATATATGTGTATAATATTCACAAGTAAATGAAGGGTGCCAGTTAGGATAAATATGTCAGTTTGTGTTTGAAATGGTTCAAATTATGTAATCATTATTATAATCCTGTTTATGTTCAGTAAATATACTAAGCTGAAGTGTGAAACAATTAAAAATATTAATGAAGGATGGAAAAATTAAGTTAAATGATCTTGCTTTATTTTTTAAATAAAACAACTTCATACATGTTTTGAAAATGTTTACAAATTATTAAAGAACTTGTTTTAAAGATTTGTTTTAATTTATGAATTAAATAATTTATGTATAAAATGCCTTTGGTTTTGTGTGTTTATAAATTAAGTTTTTACCAAAATAGACAAGAGACTAATTTTGTAAAGATATTTTATATTTGACTGTAATATATGGGGGAGGGGGATATATAGTTCTTTGTGATGTTTCTTCAATTTTAATGTTGTGAATTTTAAAATCCAATCATGCTTGAAATAATTATCTTACTGTAATTTTTATGGAGATAATAAAATTTTGTCTTAATTTTTTGAATATGCAATTTAGGCTGAGGCTATCCAAATGAAGCAGCAAGAAGTGCTTCGTATTCAAGAGGAAGTGAATCAGAAGGATGAAGAGACACGCAAGTTGCAAGAGGAAGTCGAAGATGCTCGTCGCAGACAGGAAGAAGCAGCTGCTGCTCTCCTTGATGCCACTACACCTCAGCATCTCAATATTCACGAAGATGAGCATGAGGAGAATGATGACATGGTCAATGGAGAGTTTGGTAAATTTTAAAATTCTTGTATTGATTTGGATTTTGAACTATCTAGACTATTTTCAAATTAAAACACAATTTTCTTTTAACATACTAATTTTTAATTTTGAATAATAAATTTTTATTTTGTGCAAAGTTCCCATTTGATAGGATTTATAAAAGGTATGCATTAATAATTATATTCTACAATATTTTGATTTTTAGTTATGTTAAACTATTTAACATAAGGCTCATGTGTGCAAAAATCTTTTTTTTTTTTCATTTTAAAAATATATATTTTTTTTTGAATAAATTTTTTGTTTTATTTTTTAAATAAAAGTGAAATGTACTGCAGTGATTGTTAGCATTTAGTGTTCTAAATGGATTTCACTACCAAATGATCTCATACTATTAATTTGGAGATATTATGTGCAAGAAGTGTTGCTTTTTGTACTTAAAATTGAAAATATATCTTTAATGAATAATAATCATTAATAAATTATTTTCTTAAAGAATCTAGCAGTACTTTAATTTACTGAAATAATGTATACTTTTAATATTTAACTCATTACACATTTCTAGTATTCATGTCATTGTGTGTAAAAACTAAATCTTTTCTCATTTTATTGAAGTCTTTTGTAATTTAGTTTGTTGTAGCATTTTACATAATTGGATCTAGTTTTTTTCTCAACAGGAAAAATAAGAAATCTTTTTCATTTAAATTTTTACTATGTTTTCAATGGCTGTTTAAAATTGGAAAAATTGTAAGATTTTAAGACTAAATACAAAGCATTTTATTTATGCATGCATAAGTTAACAGTATTTTTAACTCATTATAAAAAGCATCTTGATGTAATGGCATTTTTTAAGTAGAAAATCTTCATTAAGCAAACAAGAATTTTATTTTGGTAAAAATGCATATCTGCCCGTTTTTACACTTTGCGCATAAAATGTAATAAAAGGCTGGGGAAAAAAATGAAAGGCGTACGTTTTTATGCATTTTCGTGAAATTTCATTTGCAAACATTTTTTATCACCACAGCTCATATTTATTGTTTTATATTCACATGACTGGAAATGAGTAGATGAAAACCACAGAGTTTGTTGCCATTAAGTTTTATAACATTCATTAAATTTCTTTCTTATTGCAAATCTTATTTGGTTAGCTATTGGACCCTAACTCATTCATATGCATGGCTTTGTTTTGTTAAGCAAAGTATTTTTTTATGTTTTTGTAGCAACTCTGGAACTAAACTCATTTTGTGCTTTGCACATATTTGTATTTCCTGTGCCCTATTTTGCCTAGCAATTTGTTATTGTTCATTGTTCTCATGATCAACTAAGGCGAAGTAGTATACTTTCAAACATATGGAGGATGCTGTAAAAAAGAATTAGATTGTATTAATAAATCCCATACAAGGGGGGGGGAGTATGCTATGCTGACATGTGTTTGTTGTAGTGGTTCATATTTTGACTGTCACGAGAGAGCTCCAAAGCTTCTCTTATGAGAAATCAAGTAGCAGTTACTCAAGTGGATAGTTTTTAAAGGATGTCTAATCAAATGTAATCGGGGCTGAAGTTCTATTTACATCTTATAGAACATAAGGTTCCATTTGATTGTAGCTGATCATGCAAGTCCTCTTTATTGGTAAATGTTTGCTAGCAGTACAGATTTGCAAGGATTGAAAAAATCTGTGTTGGTGAGATGCCTTTTTGTCGGGAAGATGGTGCTACCGAAAACCTATCATATAGAGGGGGGCCAATGCATGTTAAATTTGTTGAAGGTCAGTGTCCTCCTGTTGGTGTGGTAGGAGGGGGGGGGGTGCCAGCTCAGTTGTCCTTGTAACTTAACTGAGTTTTCAAATTTTTGAGATTAGTCGTCAATAGCCCTTGTGTTGCTTTATATTGTAATATTAATAAAACTCTAGTCGGAAAGCGCATATGATTCAATGCTTAATGCAGTCATTTTGCAGCAAAATCTGATGGTAGTAATGATACAATCAAGTTGTATCCCATTCGGGTCATTTATCTTAAACTTGCAAAATTTCTAATTCAAAGTTGCCTTTCTGCAATTCCAATTTTAATCATTGATTTCATTGGATGATGAGGGATGCTTTTTGAAAATTTAGTGTCATTTATGGCAGATAATTCTGCAATGATGCAAGGAATGTTAAAAGAGCAGGAATAAGAATTTTATAAGCATGGGTCGCTTGTGTTATTTAATAAATTTGACATGAGGAAAAAAGATGCAGCTTCTTTTTCTTTAAACGTTGATGAGATACTTGTTGATGTATTCTATCTATAAAGCATTTTTCAAAGTTTACACAAAAAGGAAGTCTGAAGATTTTAAAGCATTCATGTACTTGATCAGCATTGCTTGGTTGTAGTCTTGATGTGAGCTTCTATCTTGATGTTTAACTTCTGTATGTATAATTTTATAAAAGAATCTTTCCTGAAAAATAGATACTTGCTGGTATTGTACTGTATACATACCTTTTAAATTTATCTTTGTGTTTATTTAAATGAATATAGTTGATACAAAAGAGATTTTTTCATCAAAATATTTTTAGGTTTTCCTCTTATTTTAGGTATATTTGTATACATGCTTTTTTAAAATAAAATTGAAAATTTTTATCCTTTATTTAAAGAATTTGCTTGAAATGTTTGTCCTGCATTTTTTAATACGTTGCAATCTTAATCAATTCATCCGTTTGTTTTGCATGAACAATTGCTTCTATATTGAACTTTAAGAAGAGGTATAGAAATATGCAAAATTATGGAGAAGATCTCACAAAGGGCATTTGGTACTTAAATAGTGCTTGATAAATCTTCTGACAAACGCAAAAAAATTCTTATCTCATGTAGCAAAGTTTTATGTGTTTAATTTTAATTACCTTCACAATCAATTTTATCACAAATGGTATTGTACTGCTTCTCAAGGAATAAATGGGAGAATGTTGAGGGGCGATTATCTAGTTTTAGGTGGGGGGATGAACATGTTTTGGTATTGTAACTTAATTTTAAAGTTTCCAGAAAATTTATGAAATTACCTTTTTGGTTTATACTAGTTGTACCAGTAATAAAATGAACTTAAAAGGCGACTGACCCTCATGCAATGTTATGGATACTTATTGCAATGAGTTCATCCAGTTATGCAATTCTTTTTTAATTACCTAATTTTAAAATTGGAAGGAACATTTAAGCATTTTTTTTTTCTTAGTCATTATGATTTTTAACAAGCGAATTCAGTTATCTCCTAAGGCAAATACAACAAATTAAATAAAAAAGTGGTCTGTAAATCTACAGAAAAAATAACTTGAACATTTTCTCTCATAGTAACTCTCATTCAGTAATTTCTGGATTTAATCTAGATTTATAGTTTTATTATACATTAATTTTGCATCATTTGAACATATTTCTTAATATAAAAAACAATATAAAATATAGCTATATCAACAAAAATAAAAAATAGACAAAAAAATACATGTCTTTCCCTTTGTTAAAGTTAAATAAAAAGATAAATAAAAATGTTATTGCAAATATAGATGCTCTACTTTCGAATAACGAAATCAGGGGTATAATTTAACTTTCAATTTGACACAATTCTAAGTATTCTGTTCAACAATTTCTTTGGAGACTAAATATTTTACATGAGGAAAGACTTTCTTTAAAATATGTACTACAAAAAACTGAATGCAAAGTACATGTAATTTTCTCTCTTCAAACAAACAAATCTCTAAAGCAATAACATTCAGTAATTTACAAAATAGCTGTAAATTTATCTTAAGTTTCTTTTAGATTTTTTCATAATTCTGTAAAAGTCAATAATACTGAAGATTTGTGTCAAATAAGGCCCATTAAAAATTGTTCAACTACTCCTAAATTGACAAATGTGTAGAGTAGCGCAGAGTGCCACTGAGAATTGCACCACATGTCACATGTGGCATAGATTGCTGACCCCCGATCTACAGCCCCTGTTCCTCTTTGCTAGAAATGAAGGTTTAAAAATGTTGCAAAATAAATCTGAAGATTTTGCTGACACCATTCTTTCATAATGGATAGGGTTTGGTTGTTGGGTTCATCTTCAAACATTTCATGCTAAATAATAAAAATGTGGTTTGATTAGCATTTTATTTCATTGATTTTTAAATACCCTGCACCATCTAGAGCCTCTATTTCTCTTTTGCTTGAAATGGAGGTGTAGAAATGATGCTAAATAAATCTGAGGATTTCGCTGACACTATTCTTTCACAATGAGTAGGGTTTGATAGGTCTTCGAACATTTCTTGCTATAAAAGTATAGCGGCATAATTATATAATTTTTTAAATCGTAAAATTAAAGTTTAATTTATATGAAAGATGGGCTTTTATAATTGGTCTTCACACTTTTTTTCTGTATGTTCTAGAAATGTGTATGTTTTGTTGGACAATGTTTTTGATGAATGGAGTTTGGTAGCAGATTCTCATGTGTTTTCTTTATTATAATATTTAGTTTTACGAGGGCTGTTCAATAAGTAATTAGACTAAAATTGTAAAAAGAAACAATACTTTTGTCATTTATGTGGTTTTTTCAAAATAAATGCATTGCATGCCACAGAAGTTATCTCAATGTTCTGTCCTCTTAAAAACATCTACTAGTTTGTTTTGTGAGCTTTTTCAAAACTTCTTTAACACATGCTTTGCTGCTTGCAAAATGCTTACTTAGTAATGGTTTCCAAACTTGAGGAAACACCCAGAAATCGCATGGAGCGAATCCAGGATTGTATGGAGGGTGTAGTAAAATTTATGTTCTATTGCAAAACATCCAGTACATAACGAGCAATAGAAAGCTATTTCGGAGCAATGAAATTTCCTTTTATTGTGCTGTACCATTGTTTGTAGGACATTCGTAAAGTACAAGCCGTTTACGGTAGTACCGGGTTTGACAGTGTGTTGATACATGATTTCTTCACAACCAGAAAAGTTATGGTCATAACTTTACTAACTGCTTTCACACACATAGTTTTTGCTTACTTGGGAGTAGGTGAAGATGGATGCTTCCATTCATTACTTTATTTTATGGTTGGGTCATAGTGATACAAACAAGCTTTGTCTACTGTGATGTGTATTAAGATATTGTTGCTATCTTGTTCTAGTCTTTCTTTCCATTCTGTGCATACATCCACTCAATTTCTGCATTTGCTCAGGTGTCAACTATTTTGGAATCCATCGCACTTAAACACGTTTCAGTTGCAAACGTTTTGCCATGATTGAGTAAACACTTCCTATGGAAATATTAAAGAGAGAGCATGCAGCTGACTTACTGCAATTCTGCAATCCTCTTTGATGATAATCGCAGCTATGTTAATCATTGTCCCTCACGTTTATTATCTTAACATTTTGCCTTCCTTCCTAAAAAGGGTGATTGCAGTGAAAAATACTTGTCCTTGACATTGCTTCATTGTTGAAAGCTTCACATATCATAGGTTTTCAATGCTGACTTTTGCAGAACACAAAATTTAATCACATACATTCCGAGGATGTTTCCGTTTTGACAACTGGCAGCATCTTGTAGGTGCCCGCAAACACGCTTCAGTTCAATCACATGATACTCGGGAACATGAGTCATACACGCAATCTATCAGTAGCTTTTGTTATACAAACAACCAACTTTTTTGTGACACAAATTAAAATTCCAATGAGTGGTTTCGCGGCACTAAATTAGTCTTATTACTTTTTGAACAGTCTACGTACATTGATGTTGCATTTAAAATGTAAAACATATCACCTGCAAGTGCTGTTAGTGGAGTTGCCTCTGACTGGTTGCAATTTATTTGTAGTTGATATTTGTTGAAGTTATTAATTTTATTTCTAGGTTAGTGTGCATTTAAATTTTTTAATTGCTCTTCATTAACATGTTATTTTTTGTTATAATCTTATGAAATGGAATTTTTAGAAATCTTTTCTTAGAATTAAGTGGTGAATTTATGTTTGAGTATAGACGTAGATATCAGATTTGATATTGTTATATTTAATACACTTTAACCATTTCTCAAGTGCACCTCTGAACGAAATAAACCAGTCGCATTCCCTGCTTGAAAGGCCACATATCCTCTAATCAATTTGAATTTAAAACTTCGGCTGGGCTGCCTTGGGTAAAGTTTAAAGAAAGCAAATACATCAATTGTACGAAAAACCCAGCTGTAAATGATAAAATGAAGCTTAATCTAAAACAACCAAAATTGCTTATTTGACACGATGATTCTGCTTGCCTCTCAGGCCAGCTGTGCCCAGCAGAGAGGTAAAATAGCAGTCTTTCATCCTTGTTTGTTACATTTCATTCATTTGCAACTTTATTAATAAAAGTGACTCAAATCACTAAAATTATTTTTGCACTTTGTTAATTTTGTCAGATACAAGCATTTATAGATTTTATCACTTACTAATTTTTTTAATCTTTATTTTTGATGGGACTTAATGGCAATGTATGTATCAGTAATTTTTTCTTGATGAAGCATATAAATTGAGGGCATGTAACTATTACTGAGTATTTTGTTTCTTGTTAAATTCATTTATTCTTGGTCCTTTTATTGCACTTGAAAATTAGAGAAATAAAATGTATAATTGTGAAAAGATTAATCAAAACATTTTGAACTAATCTTTTGATAATTTCAATTGATCAGATATTTGTTATGGTGTTATGTAAGTTGAGGGGTTGCTAGCTCAAGTGTTTTTGTCATTTGATTGGGTTCAGAATTAGCAACTTTATCCATTTCGATTTTGATTTCCTATATTTATTAACAATGGATATTTCCTTGAATGAAATTTTTCATCATTAGTTTTTGCATATATGATGGCTTCTTTTTTGAACATTAAAAAGGGGTGTAGTAATATACTAAATCATGGAGAAGATACCACCAATGGCATTTTTTTGGTGTTTGATAAATCTTCTGACAAATACTGAATTTTTGTTATTCCATGTAGCAAAATACGTATTACGTACACATTACAATGATTTCGTGTACTTGCTTGGGTGTTTGTCATTTGATCATGGTTCAGAATTACAATGATTGTCAATTTTGATTTTATACTTCTGGTGCCTGCCTAGATCGGGTGGCCTACCCACAACATGCGTGCCACACTGTGGCACAGCTGAGTTGTAACAGTGGCGCGCAAAGACTTATTGAAAAATTGAAAAGATATTTCTTTGTTACAGTTTTATTAAAATGCAGTTGTCTAGAAGAAAGGAAACATCAATTTATTTTTAATACATTCAATTACTATAAAAGTTGTAATATAAAATTATGTGGAATTTTAGAAATTTGGAGCAACAAGCAATTTTCCAAATTTGATTTGGCTTTAAGATATTGTTGCAAGTTTGGATCAACATGTTTGTGAACAAATTTTTTCTTAGTATAAATGCAAAGTATTGCTCAAACTTAAGTGACAAACACCTAAAGCAACCTAATTTTGTTGGCCTTTTTAAGTACTAATCTTAATATGGATGACTTAAAAAAAATTACAAATTCAAAAACCAAATTATGGAAGTACTAACTCGCTTAAAAATTCTATAGTAAGCCTGTAAGTAACAATTTTCACCTTTGTGTTTCTTGTTTGTTGGAAACGTGGCATGGTGGGATGTAGAAATTGCCGCATAATTTTTTTTATTAGATAGTGGCACTCTGCCCAAAAAGGTTGACCATCCATGTGATAGATATTTGCTTATTTTCTAAAAGGAATTGAACATAGTAAGCAAAAAATTTGCCATTCAGGAGCTGAGTTGGAAAACATTGAAATTTTTTTTTAATAAGATGTCGTATTCCACTAAATGTCAGTTACGTCAATTAATATTTCTTATTTGTGTAGAAATCATATATATGATAATTTAACCTCTTCAAAGATCATAGATTTATTAAGGTGTTTTAAAGAAATTATGTAACATAGATCTGCTGTTTTAGTAAAAAAGTAAATAAAAAGAGTATGCCTATTTACTATATAAAACTACCATTTATGTAACTGACTATTGGATTTAAGTCATTTTGCTTGTTTTTGTCAATGTAGCTTAGTGAAATTTTTTCCTTTCTTTATTTAGGTGCTGAATTGTCTTGTGATGATTCTATTAATCTGCCTAAGCCTGAAGAAGAAAGAATTACACAAGTTTCAAAAGAAAAACATCTTCAGGATCAGTTGAAAGTAAGAATGTCAAATTTTTCTCTAGTTTCATGAAATGCATCTAGACCTAGAAAAAAAAAATTATCATAGATTCTCCCAAACTTTTTTGAACTGTTGCCCCCTTTTCTAGTGAATATTTTGATACTGCCCATCCCTTTCTAGAGAAATATGAATGTACATAATACATGGTGAAAACAAAAGTTAAATTTTAAGAAATATTCTATTGGCAATAGAATATATTATTTTAATTTAATTTTTTTTTCCAAAGCCCCAATTTTTTTACTTTCAAATCTGAATTAGCAATTGCCACAAATATATTTAAATGTGTTATGTTATATATTTTAGTCATTGAAAGGATATTGTTGGAATTTAAACCCTACTGTGAATTTCTTCATTTAAAAGAGTAGAATAAAAATTTTAGCTTACCCTGTTATAAAGACAGGCAGGACTTTTGATGATACAAAGTATAATTCATAATAAACTATTACTTTCAAAATAAATATAAATTGACAGTTCCAATCTTTAAAGAATTGTATGTTAATTCCTGGTTAACATATTTAATGTTTCTTGGATAATATACGTAATGAAATGTAGTGGACAAAACATTTTTCCTACTGCTGACAAAGACGACATGTGCACTACAGAAATTAAAATGGACTCTATCATTCAGTTTAATGTAGGTCTGAATGTAAGGTAATCTTTAGGCTTCTCACACACACATCCACTTCCCAGACTACTGAAATATGTGAATTTTTGTACATGCGATATAGAAATGATTTAAATGCATACAATTAACAAAAGGTAAACAGTATTAAAGTTTACTTTTGTTAGTGCATTATCAATCAGCATGCTTTGTAGTCTCTTTTTAGACTATATTCGGTTAATCTACCCAAGTCCCTCCGTGTGCCATCTCAATGCCCTCTAATTTTCTCTGGGTCTCTTATTGCCCCCCCCCCCCAGAAAGCTTCAAATGCCCACAAGGGGCGTTATCGCCCATGTTGTGAACCTATGATTTAAATAGTTCCTTGTATGTTATTAAAGCTTTTACTGTTCTAAAAAAATTGTTATAATTTACTGAGTTTTGAAATTCTATACTGTGAAAAAAGCAAAGGACTTTTTGAGAAATCTATTAACAAAATGCTCTACAAATTTCTTTAGAATGTAGTTTTAAATTAAAAAATTTCTTTGAACTTAAGATTTTTTTATGTGAGAAATTTAGAAACTTTAGATTTCTTTTTTATGGAAGAAATTTACAAATTTGAGTGTTTCCTGTTATAATTTACTTTACTTGATTCTTCCTTTAAATTTAATCCCATTTTCTTTAAAGGGTATTAGCTGAATGGAATTTGTTATCATTGATATTTATTGATCTAATATGTATATAAGAAAAATTTTACAAGTCAATTATTTTGGATGCTAGATTTAAAAGCAAATGTAGAAAAACCAGAACACAACTGAAAATTTTTTGAAATGCAAAAAATAAAACAGTTTACGATATGAAGGACCGGTTGTGTACATTATGATTAAACACGGAGTATTATAAAAATGGCTCAAATTCAAAAAATGTTGATAGAAAGGAGTCATATATTAAAATTTAGGGTCAGCTCTATCGGATATCAAATTTCTATTTCAAAGAATTCAGATTTTGAGTCCTTTTTCTTTAAGATTAAGCAAAGACATTCTTTAAATCTAAATAAATCCTGGGATCAATGGTTTTGAAACTTTTTCAACACATTAAGGTCTTACTTACCTCTACCTCTAAAGGCTTACTTATGCTTTCTTAACTGTTAAATTCATGACTTTGATGGACTAAAATGATCTTTCCTTTCTCGCCAGTGTGATTTGTCTCGAATGCTATTTAAAAACCTGTGTATAGAGATTGATTGCATGTTTAGTGTGTTGAACCTCAAAGCCTTTGCATTGATTGGGGGAAAATCTCGATTGAGGTGTTGTCGTCATGGTCACTTGACCATGGTTCAAAGTTATAAATTGGGCTATTGCCAATAACCCTTATGTTGCTTTGTAGTGTATTAATCAACCGTTAATTCTCATCAATGAGGTTAACTGTCTTGAATCGCAAATGGCACATTCCTGAAGGCATAGTTCTTAGGTTATACCAACCACATTTTGGGAATTACCTTTTTGTATAAACATTGGAGAGACAGCTTATTGAAAATTTGCTGTCAATTAGATTTTTTTTATAATACATTTTTCTTTTTAGGAACTGAGCAAAGAGCTTGCATCTTCCAAAGATGAAACAAAGCTGACTAAGAATGATCTTCTACATCAAGAAAATGTAAGGCAAGGCCGTGACAAGTACAAGACTCTTCGAGAAATTCGAAAGGGCAACACCAAACGAAGAGTAGACCAGTTTGAAAATATGTAATTGTGTGTAGTTGTTCACGTTTCTGTTTGGTTAGGAAATTGTGAAAGAAATGTATGTGAAGGGGGCTTAGTGTTTACTTTAAAATCTTAACTGTGAAAGCATTTGCAATTAAAAAAAATATCATTACAGTTCATAGTTATACATTCCATAAACTAATTTTTTTCCCTCCTGTTCTGCTGAGCATAACATTTCAAGGGATTTATTACTCTTATTTTTCTGGGTATTTGAATTTCAATAACATCAAATGTTTTAGATCTGAATTTTTGGTATATCATTTAATATTTTATTTTTGAAGAGCAAGCATTGAAATAAAATTGTAAATTCAAAGAAATATTTTTAAAGTGTAGTTCTAGTGTTGTAGTTTGAAAGTAGGGAGTATTTTTTTACGAACAAAACAATTTTACATTTCTCCACTTTTAATGAATGTTAATTTTTTGAATCAACATTGCCTGTTCATCTTGTACCCATTACGTAACATGTGCCTTTTGTAACAATGAACCTATGAATGTTTGCTTGGAAATGATGAAAACTGTTTGACTGTTTTTTGTAATTTTATATCTTAAGCACTTGTAAAAGATGATGCTTTCATAATTTTTGGGAGCCCTGCATACTTACAGTATTATAAATTTCTTGTTATATATATTTTTTTGTCTGCAAATAATTATATACCGGATAATGCTTCCTGATGTCTTGGTACTCCCATGGCTTTTGCCAAACTTTCAGGAAAACCCAAGTGTACATTTTTGCACTAACATGCCTTACTAGAGATTCAGTTATTTTTGTGCATTGCTAAGTAGTTTATAAATTAGACTTTTCTACAGCAATTTTGCATCTGTATTTTGATATAATATACCTACTGTTAAGTATGTTTTTAAAAATCTGTTTCTCATTCTTGAGCTTTATTGAAAGCTGGTTATTCTTCCAGGCATATAAATCTCGAGTGTCATTCTAATGTTTGCAGAAGCAATATTGCGTCCTGTTGTGCCTTAAAGTTGCGTTTATATTTTTATTGCTATACACTCTTGTTTCTGATGTAGCATAAATTTTCATTGTCTTTGATTTTGATTGTTGCTAAATGGAAAGATTTTATAGACATATTTACAATTCTCTCTAAATCAAACTTTAGTGTTACTTTTTTTGTCATTTTTTTATATTTATGAACTCTTATCTCGTGCCAGTACAGTATTGTATTAATTTTTTTTCAAACTTTCAGGGTATATTTTGAGAAAAGTTTATTGATCTTTTATTCTCTCAACATAGTTTTTGTAGTTTATGAAAAAAAATTTAATTAAGGCAGTGGAAATTTTTAAAATCTGTGCCAAAACGATTTTTGATTGTAGAAACTAATCACATTTGGGGTTTATCTTTGTTGCTTTTTATAATGATTTTTATAAATTTAAAGAATATTTTCTAATGATTATCTTGTTCAAGTTTTTAAAAACCCTGTGCATGAAATATAATTAGCTTTGATTGTTAACCTTTTGTTTTGTTGTGGGGAAAAAATCAAATGTATTCTTGTATTGCTGTTGCTTGAATTTTTAAAAAAAATCTTTGAAGGTGTTAAAATTATGTTTTTTTTTCTTTCTGTGTTGCATTTTAATCCATTTGTAACAATACATTGCAGTACTTGCTGTTTCTGTTTAACAAATTGTGAACTTTTTTGTGGACTGAGTGAATTGAATTCTTAATGTGTAATGCATATCATTACTAGATCTTATCTCTTGCAACTTCATAATGGTTTGGGCACTGTAATGTGGCGAATTTGTTATGTATATTCATAGTGATTAAATATTTCAAAAAACAAAAAATTCTAGTTAATAAAGAAAGCTAAGTTTTTTATTGATTCTTTTATCATCATTTTTGTACAAATTATTTTAAAGTATTGTGATTTTTTCTTTTATAAACATAACCACATACTCTTAAATGTCCAAAAGGGTCCTTTCTGTGTAATAATTTAAAGTATGAGCATTTCCTTCAAAATGTGACTTTTATTGGTATCAAAGTAAGCTTAATTTTAGTTTATTGCCTTGAATGAGGGATTTACTTTAGAGAAGGGCCAGCAAACTTGTGCTGTGGTGTTTTCCAATCTATCAATATGATTCTGGGTGCCGCACAGTAGGAAATATTTGAAATAATTCGATTTCCGTGGCAATGCATGCAGAGATGGTCAAGAATAGTTGATTATACAATAATTATGCATTATTTAAAGATATTAACTTAAGAGTAAATATAAAATATTTCTTTAACATTAAAAAAAATTTAATTATACACATATGTTGTATTATGCATCTTTTTAAACTTAATTATTAAAATAAGAAATAAACAACAAAATATAAATATCTTAATGCAAACATTTTGTTTGTAAGCTTCTCTATTTTATATTAGTCATGGGTATAATTTGTGACTTGATATTTCACATAATACTGAATGTTCAATTGTGTTCTCAAAGAAGTTAATTGACTTTGCTGACTAAAATTACTTTTCTATGAGATTTGTCATACATATGTAGAACTGAAAGCAAAAAGCAAAGAACGTGTAATTTTTTAAAAAATAATTCTCCAGAAATGACATCCAGGAGTTTAAAATTTCTGTCAATTTATTATTAGAGTTGTCCTCCAAAAATTTTTTAATAATTTCATAAATTTTTTTTCTATAATCTTGAAAGGGTTAGTTCAGTAAGCTCCATTTCAAAATTATAAACTTTATTCAAAAATTTGACAAATGTGTAGAGTGCCACTAAGAATTGTACCGCTTGCCGTAGATTGCTGTCCCCTGTTAGTGTATTCCATATGTGGTCTATGGAGAGTGGGAATAAAAGTTCAAATAATAAAATATCTGTTTTGTTGATGAAAAAATTATTTTAATAATCGAAATGAGAACACAAATTTTGGTTCAACTCTTGAAAGCCACATTTGCAAAATTCTGCAATTTAAAACTTATTTTTTTTTTGCAGTATTTTAACATAGAAAACTAAATGTTTTTAACATTTTAAACAATATATTTTACAAAACTAGCGAATAAATTTAATTTAGATGTACATGAATTTGTGTTATATATGCTGTACAGTGTTTACAAGTTTTTATATATTTGACACTAAACTTATTTCATTTGTAATACCTCTAATTTTTTTTCTGATGTTATAATATAGTTTTTTAATTTTTAATATCAACTAGCTGCAATGATGAATCCAAATATATTCTACAGGATTTTGACATACGAGTCAGTAATTTGTGCAATTTGAATTCCATATCTGATTACTTTTAAACTAAAATATATTAAGTCCTCTTATATATAGGTATATTAATCAAGTGAAATATTAGTATATTTTATTATCGATCCTATTTTAAATTGATTTTGGCAGTTATGAATTGTTTTTATGCACAACTCCATTGACTAATCAATTGTTAGCGTTTGTGAACATATGATCTACTATATAAAAGCTACAACAGTTTGATGCGATTCCTTTCTGCTTGTCTTAAGAAATTAGTTGGAATTTTGAATATTAAATGATATAAACCAGAGGTTCCCTAACTTAGTCTTGTAATCCACTATGTTTTCAGGTTTTGGTTAGATTCCTGCTTACCCTATATTGAATTTTTACTAATTGATCAACTTAAATGTGTTTTTGACAGCTGGTATAGTACTCTTTTAAAAGGAGATCCAAGTTAGTATAAAAAACTTAAAATGGCATTTGTTTTTCAGTGTGATCATATTGATTGCCCTCTGTACTATTACCTTAGTCAAAGAATTATCAAACTTAATTTCAAAATCTGAGTAATTTAAAAGTGTAATGTATGTTGAAATGTCATCTTGGTAGATTGAGAAAATTGGTAACATCCAATATTTTATTTCTTGAGATAAATTTTGGCATGAAATGCCTTGTTTTAATCAAATTTAAGCAGTTCCATTGTAATTGTTAACATCATTAAATTTACTAATTCTGTTAAATAGGCAAAATCTAGTTTCCACTTGGTAAATTTTCTTTCGAAATTGGATCCTTAGCATACCAAAACTGAAGTAGAGGTTCCTAAATATTTTTGCCTCAGACCCCTTGCCATGTTTTTTGCTTACTATTATTAAATTTATCAACTTGAATGTTTTTTTGACATCTGTTTTAGAGCTAATTAAAAAGAACTAAGTTTAAGTACAGTGTTTAAAACTTAAGCTCATGTTAATTATATTAAAATTTAATTTATACATAAAGTTACTGAACAACAAATACTTTTAATGGGAGAGATGAACCTGGTGCTTCAACAGCAAATTCTTAACATTTGGTATCAATCTTCGGGTTTAACCCTATGTCTCCTCTGCTAGTAATGACCAGCCCTTTGTTTTGGAGATTGGCAGCCATGTTGAAACTCCTCACTAGGAAAAGCAATTTACAACCTAACTATATTCCATTACAGGCATGTCTTTTAAAAGAGTAAAAATTGCTTGTATTAGTTTCTTAACTCTACTTTAAAATTCAGTTAGTGTCTAGTCCGATCAGTTCCTATTGTAATATGAAATTTTTATTTATCAATGTGGCCATATATGAATTGATTGTGACTATGGTAATGCAAAGCATTCTCAAACCTAGTTTCAAAATCTGAATGAAAAGCATTTAAACGCTGAACGTAGATTAAAACGTCCTGACAGATTGTCTGTGATACAAATTGAGAATATTCACGACCTCTAATGTTATACTGTTTTAGCTGGGTCGATTAAAGAAACGCTGAAATATTCCTTGTTTTAATAAAATTTATGCTGTCACCTTATTACTGCAAATTATTCTCATTAAATAAATCTGTTAAATAGGTGAAATCTGGTTTCCACTGTTAAATTTTCTTTTAAAATTAAAGTCTCTATCTGGTTTAATAAGAACAATTATCACGTAGATTCCTGTTTACCATGAAATTTAATACTTTTTTGTAAATATTTCTAAGAAGTTATACTTTTTTGTTGTAATTAAATTTAAAAAGCCATTCATAAGATTTCCAGAGAAATTTATTAGATATTATCAGCAAGGTATAAAAATTCAGTACAATAATTGTATAAGATTTTTTAAACCTCTTGTTAAACACACTCATTAGAAATAGATGTCAAAGTTTTAAATAAACAAAACTATCCATGTTACTGATGAATCTTATTATAAATTCATTTCCAAAATTGTTTTTACATGCATTCCAGGTTCTTAAATTTTCCATGTTGTTCTATAAAAGAAATAAAAGATAGCATTTCTAAAAAAATTCAACACTTGTAGTTAGTAATTACTTAGGGAATCAGGCAATGTGAAAGTTATAAACATTAATATTTCATTATGGAACCATTTCATATGTACATGTTTCTTAGAAATTAAAACTATTTTATGAATTTGTATTTAGTGATAACGTTACCTACCTGTGAGAAGTTTTTAAAATTCAATGGTCTCAATTCTATGCTACAAGCTATTCTTGTGTGCATATAAACATGATAATAAACTAAAAAATAACCTTGGACGATGAATAAATATATAAGCAAACACCAAGTAACTGCCATCCACAGGCTTTGCACACTAACTCTAAATAACACAAATATACTAAACTAAAACAAAAATTACTTGTCTAATTATTAAACTAGGACAATGCAACAATATAATTATTCTTAATCAATATTAAGAGATGAAGTTCACATAAAAGATGTAAACAGCTCAGTATACAGTCGGTCAAAAAAGTATTGGGACACACTACCAGTTCATATATTTTTATCGTAATATTTTACTAAACGTTCAAATGAAACTTAAAAAAAAGAGCTAAATGTTATTTTGGTACACACAAATAATAATAGTTTGAAAAAAACTCATACATTAATGCAATTATGGTTAAAATTGAAAATAAAAGAAATCGAGTTAAAAAACGTGCTAAAAAAGTATTGGGACACTCCCCAATAAATTAAAAACAATTCAATCTTAGAAATTAATATCTTGTTGTCCTGCCCTTGCTTTTTATGACATCTTGAAGTTTATTTGGTACGGATTGGATCAATTTTTTTCAAAACGATCTATCGATTTTGGTCCACTTTTGACCAAATATTTTCTTTGCTTGTTAGAAATTTGGAGCTCGTATAGTTTTTGCTGCAAGTAATTCCACACATGTTCAATGGGATTATGGTCTGGACTTTGTGCAGGAGTCTTAATAACACTGGGACAGTGGTGGAGGACCCATAACTTGAAAATATCTGCAGTATTGTTTCGGGTCACACACATTATCTTAGTACAATTTAAAATGTTCTGAGTTTCCCAGCTTGTGCTCGCACTTTGTTTTAAATTTCGCTTGAGAATATCAATATAGACATTTATTTATTATACTATCAATAAATGTAAGTTCTCGACACCAGGGCTTGCCATGCAGCCTCAGACAATTTGGTTACCTCCTCCATATTTGTCAGTATGCCGTCAATTTTTGACATGCATAGCTGTATTTGATTTCCGCTAAACTTTTTGCTTGCCATCCGATCCGAAAATGTTATATTTTCTTTCATCAACAAAAATTGCATTTCCCCTATATTCTGTTGGCTGCCTTGCATACATTTTAGCAAATGCCAACCTAGCTTGTCTATTTGCTTTGCTGATGTAGGACTTTCTTTGAGGTACTCTGCCATGATACTTATGTTTTCTTAAATCATTTCTGATAGTTTCGGGATTTACTGATTTTCTGAACCTACTTTTACATTGCAAAGTCATTTTTACTGCACTAATTCTTGGATTAATGGGTACTTTTCTCACAATCCACCTCTCTTCACGTTCATTAAATATCCTTGGACGCCCTGATATTTGCTTGTTTTCAGCACTATTTGTTTTCTTGAACATGTCAATAATGTTAAAAACACTAGACTTACTCAATTTCAAGATTTTTCCTATACAGCGAACTGATTTCCCCTCTTTCCAATGATTTATTACGAGATTTCGCACTACCAACCGATATATATTTATTTCTCGCCATTTTTTCTATAAATAATCTTAACTTGAAATATTTATATTTAAACTTCTAGTCTACTAAAGTGGTGGGAAATTAAATTCTATTGATGCGCTGCATATTTGTTAAATTTCTCATTTCAAAATATCCCAATACTTTTTACTCCAGTTGGCCTTTGAATTATACACTGCTGGCTACCGTAAATGCAACACCAAGAAAGACAAGAGATAGCACAACAAAATTTATTTTGTAGATAACATGTTGACCAAGTGTCAAATGATTAAATTAATAGACTTCTGTGAAGTGTGGTTCCTGCCAGAATCAGTGTATTGTGAGTAGCCGCCATAATAAGAGATCACCATGTCACATGCCTCGACATTGATTCAAAGAGAATTTGATGTTCTTTGGGCATAAAGAACTAAGCAGCTCACACGTTACTAAAGTTAATCTGGTGTGGCAGCTGGGGTGAATTCACACCGTTGAGCAACTATGGACTACATGTTTCTATCGGCGAAAGATCTGAGAACGAGCCGGCCAGGGGAAGCAATTCAATCTGGTGATTGACGAAGAACCTTGACAATACGTGCTACGTGGTCGCGCATTATTCTGTTGAAATATGACTGTATCAAGCCCCAAGGTAAGGAAGAACAACTGGTTCCAACATTCGAGATGTAGTTATTGTCAGTACCGGGCAATGCGTACGAGTGGCGCGAGAGTTATCCAATACCGCCCCATACCATAATACCTGGTGCAGGACCAGTGTGGCGGTGCATAACGCAGCTGTTCAGCATCCTCTCCACGGTGTCTCCAGACTGAATTCGACCATCGTGGTGTTGTAGACAGACAAAGACTCTTTAGTAAAGACAACTTCATTCCATTCTGCCGCCCACATCCTTCTTCATCCCACCAATAATGGCGGAGACGTCTGTGGTTCTATGTCAAGTGAAGACCAAGCAATGGACGTTCCAGGACAGACCACTCTGCTGTAAACGGCGTCGAATGGTACGCGGAGACACTGAAATGATGCGTTATGACTCATTGTGCTGTATATGGTTCCGTGATGACTAAGATCCGTCACTGCCATGCGCACAATTTGCTTTCTCACGTGATTTGGTGCACTGAGGTGGATGCGATCGACCACGTCGGTCCATCGTACCCTCCTGCAACCAACGGTCACATATCCGCATTACAGTTGTTTGTCTCATCCAAAACGACTACCGATTTCCTGAAAGATAATCCACAATCCGGTAGCCATTATCCTTCCTCTCTATAGAACTCTCGGATACTTGATCAAAAGCTGATCGCTGTTTTCTACGAGACATAACTGATCGTTTTTTTGAAAAAACCACAAGAAAAACACATTTGCCGAACTTGAAATCGTCGAAATCTCCAAGCCTTAAAGTGGCGCCACAGGCGTGCGTGATTTGCGTCTGCGCTGAAATTCTAATCATTTGCATATCTCACCTCCGCTAATGCATGTTGTAAATTTCTTGTTATTTGCGTGCTTCCTTCAGGATGTTGCATTTACGGTGGCCAGCAGTGTATTTGAAAAGCTAGATCAAATTATAATACTATAATAAAATTTTCCTTATATACTGTACACCAAATGTTAAAATATTTCTTAATTCATTTGTTTTTGTTTTAATTTGATAAATATTTTTATAAATGGATTTACAGTTATACATGCGAAGTGTCCCAATACTTTTTTGAGTGACTGTAGGAATTTCATACACTACAGGGAAGCACGTGAAATTGTTTGTCAAAGGATCACTTGATTTCTGCCTGGCATTACTTGTCTGTGAAGTTAGCCCATTCAGCGAGTACGACCCATGCGAAATCGGGGTTGCCAACTTGGCGAGTTGTCTTGAATGTTGGCATTGTTGCGATAGTACGTAAGTACTAAAATGCCTTTCAATGTATGAAATATCGAGAAATTAGTATACGAATATAACTTTTTTACTGCTTGGGTAAAAGCCTGATATTGTGTGTAAATTTTTATGCAGATTAAAATGCCTGCCAAAATTGTTGAAAGTCTTGGAAGAAAAAACTATCTTGGGGTTTCTCGCGTAAGTAGATCAAGCTCACTCAGCAAGGGTTTGGAATTATCTAGTTTGTTTCCCAAAATTTGTATAGGATAAAAAAAATATTCTGGAAAAAGACAAGAACTGTGGCAATTGTTTCGTAGATCGGGTTTCGTGGATTGTATGCATCTGTCCCAAGAACAAAACTGTTCTTTAATTGTGATGGAGTTCATTGTCAAAACACAATCCTTAAAAATACAAGATACAGCCGTAAATTTCGCATAATGTCCTAGAAGGTTTTCATACCTTCTACAGTGTTCACACTACTATTAGTGTCTCAAAATGCAAGTACATGATGATAAAGATTATCCATAAGCAACCACTCGCTGGTTTACTCTTCAAAAGCTGAAGTAATACTGACTCAGTTTTGACGAGCAACCTCAATT
This sequence comes from Trichonephila clavata, assembly GCA_019973975.1. Lineage (NCBI taxonomy): Eukaryota > Metazoa > Arthropoda > Arachnida > Araneae > Nephilidae > Trichonephila > Trichonephila clavata. The sequence continues at coordinate 33,806 of BMAO01001905.1, forward strand.
TATAGTCTGCGTGGCTACCTTCCAGTGCTTTCTTGAAACATCCACTTACGTCATAGATCGTGATGTTATAGATTTCTCCAGTGATTTCCAGAATCATCACGTGGTTGTTAAGTTGCCAAATTTGGTCATCAAAAGTGATGAAAACTTGGCTGTGTCATCAATATTTCACCAAGTTTCCATTGAAACACCATTATAATGTAAGGAACAGCGTTACTTGCGAATATTACAATTTTTATCATAAAATAAATACAACAAAAAGTAATTATTAACGTATGAAACATCCAGATATAAATTATTTGCACTATTTTAAGTTTAAATTAAGCATTAATTGCACAAAATTCGCAACAATGTAACATATACTAATATAACGTCAATACACCATGTGTTTATTGGGTACGTATGAAAAGTTGGATTTTTAAGAGTGAATGTGCAAAACTACATATATTTTTTCAAAGATATTTATTTAATTAAAATATGCTTTATTTGTTTCAATACACTTTTCCTAATGAGATTTTATTACAATGATGCCTATCTTGAGGGAGTTTTGATTTTTAGAATAAATAAACTCTGACATGAAATTTTTCAGACCATCGTCATTTTCATACTGTTTGCACATAAGAAACTGTTCTAAATGTTTCAAAAAATGACAGTCGGTTGGCTAAAGATCCGGTGAATAAGCTAAGTGCTGCAAACTTTCATATTTTAAATAATTTAATTTCGCAATTGTTTTGTTCGACGTATGCGGCCGAGTATTGCCGTGGAAAAGTATTGGACTTGTCAGTTAAAAAGTTTAGTTTTTCATGCATTTTATCAATGTCTTGGCAGACTAATAGATATAGTTGAGATTCGTTTCCATCTATACTTTCAGAGCATCATTTTTTACAGATATTTTGGATCTTCCACGCAGCTCATTTTGTAGCAAAAAATCACCAGACCAATTTTTTTTCAAATCAACGCTACAATTTTCTCCTCAAAATGCTTGGTTTATAGTCTGTGCAGTTATTAACATTTTTATAAAATAAAGAAATTGTACGAATAATGGTTGAATTCATGTCCTTACACACACATACAAAATTGGAAACAAATGACAAAATGTAACACTTTTGAGAAAATCTTTGTTGAAAGGAGACAAACGTACCCATGTAAAGAAAATCCCGACAATTCACGCGCCACACACACACACCACACACACACACACACACACACACACACACACACACACACACACACACACACACACACCACACACACACACACACACACACTCAATTAGTTACTAGCTTTTTTGCTTTCTTACATTCGACCATTCTGTGTTATTCCAAACCCGAAATTAACCAAGGTTTTATCAAGCCAGCAGTTCAAGTGTTTTCTTCCTGATACTATCAGAATTTACGATTTCATATGGTTCTTAATATTTAGGACTTCACTTTAATTCAGTTCCGTATTATTTATTTTTATGGCTTCGAACTCACACACTCTGTATTTTTTTAGCTAATTTTCAGCTCTAATGTTAAGTTTTCTTATTTTCTATTTGAATATATCTTTGTTTTGGTTTCTGTTCTCATATTTTTATTTTCTTGTGAAATCTTAACAATTTCAAATCTTCCACTATTTTTCATTTTCACTTTATTAGAAGTTCAAATAGCCTTCATTTAGTACTGTAGTAAATTGTACTGTATGGTTCTCTTCACAGTTTGTCTATGTGTTTGAAGAATTTGACGTAATCTTCTGAACTCAGTTTTGCTAGAGCTGGAACCAGAGTCCTATGTATTCTTTTCACTTGTTAAATTCCTTTAGTTATTCTGTGGCTATCTGAATGTTGGGTATTTTCTTGTTTACAATAATTTATGAATTATTTTGAGGTGAATGGGGTGAACTTCTTTCCTGATGGTACGAGATGGATTGTGCCAAATGTTGTTTTCAGTTATAAGATTATTTTATCTTTTTTTTTGGCCGGATATAGTCATCTAAATTTTGTAAAAACATCGATGGTAATTAGTAAATGCATTAGGTCGGCTCGGTGGCTTAGAGGTAGGGTTCCCATCTTCATAAGCTCAAGGTTACGGGTTCGATCCTGGCTGGATTTTCTGGATGAGATTATGTGGTATGTAAGAGATCCCTTGAAAATTCATTTGGCTCTGGTACTCTAGGCATATTTAAACCCCCGGCAATATTCAGCGTCCAACAAGAGCTTTAAAAAAATTAATTCAAGCATCCAAATTTGGTAGTGAGAGCCGCCATTAGATGGTGCCACCATGAAATGGCTCTCCCATTTCAGAACTTGCCGTATTTGTTTAGGCTTAGTTACCAATGGGCAGCCTATTAGGGGAATAAAGTGAATGTGCTGGTAGTTTTTATAGTGATCAATAAAATCGTACAAAGGATATGTGTTACGAAATCCATGTTGTTTTGGATTATAATTCAGAAAACCTTATGTCCCCCTTTCCCCCCGTTTGCATAAATATGTGGCATACAAGTTGTATTTATTTTGCATCAGCTTTTGTAGATTTGAAATTTAGAACTTTATTATACAATATCTTCCGCTTTCGAAAACGCAAAATGTTCTTTTTCATGAGATATTTTGATGATTTCGATTTGCATATTCTTTGAAACAACTAATAATTTTTTTCCATTTTTGAGTTGGCATAATAAATTTTTTTGAGAAAAAGAAGGATTCTCAATTTCACTGTCTGATCTATTACACAAATAATTGCTTTTTTTCTATTCCCGTACCCCATGTAGTAATTTTTTTTTCTGATAAAAATAAGTGTTTCTATGAGAAATATTTTACTGGAGACAGATGGAACATTTTATTCATGTTACGAAAGTTACTGAAATGCTACACATTATCAACGATATGACGTGAAAAAAAATCACTGTGAGGTTTACATGCTATTTAATTTCTCTTTCTTTCAGGTCTTATGTAACCTTATCTATAGCTTCATTTCTGAAGTTAAAGAGAAAATCTTTCTTAAAAGTAATTGTGAAATATGATGTATTGTCAGAGTTCCCGTTAAAGATTTATATCGACATTATTTAAACCTTACAAATTTTAGAATCTCTGTGTATAAATTTAGTATAATGTCTTAGCATTAGAAGTAGAAAAAAAGGGAAGTATTTGGAATGAATTTACATAAAATATTTTTGTTATTAAAAGATTTTGAAAGAAATGGTATAATTTATTTATATGTGTGTGAAAGGTAAAATAAGGGAAATATTTCCATATAATTAGCATTGTAATTTTTAAGTTCTTTTTTTTTGTGTTATGATTTATGTAAAATGTTACACTCGTAGCAGTACACTACACTCGTAACAATATAGAGAGAGTCATCCTCTAACTCGACACATACTTCGTGGAATCAGGATGGACAAGAGCCGCAACATTGCACCCATTCTTGTCCTTGATTTCGATCCTAACAGTTAGCATCGCAAATAGGACGAATGCAGGATGCATTGTGTTTGCTGGCAGTTGCTATGCGTTTTGCCCCTGCACTTTCTTTACGACATCCATTGCCAACTCTCGTCTTCGTTGAAGTCTAACTTTCTGCCCTTGTCAGCTCTCTTCCAACCTTCTTACGTCTTCCACGATTTCCGCAGGTTGTTTTCAGCATTGGAGAATTGGACTCATCTCTTTCAAAAATGGTGCTGCTGACTGCAAGAATTCCGTGGTGATAATAGATGAGCCATGTGCTGTTCTTCTTTGGCCTAAATTATTATAAGGAAGAATTTTGTGGAAAGAAGATGGGCTCAAAGGACATGTCGAACAAGAGGATGGTCCAGGAGTAGAGTTGGAAAGCATTACTTCATCAAATTTTGGTACTGCACGTATTACTCTTAATTTTACTGCCCATATTTGCTCTAGTGATATTATTTAATAGTTGGCATGACTGCTGTTGAAGAGAGAAAGAACGAAACCACCCGCTCCTGCCAACGGATACTACACTCACATTAGTTACAAACAGTTATAGGTTTCATGTAAAATTAATTAATTTTATGTGTTAAATCTTAAGTAAGATGACTAAAATATAATAACAACCCCAATCGGAAATATCAGGTAGTTGTACTTACATAAAAAATAGTCCATTTGTGGGGGAAAAAAATTCGAGATTTGCATAAAATTCGAAAAAAATATCAAGATAAAAAAATATAACACTTAAACTGCTACTTTAAGTAGCAATTAATACATATTGAAGTAAAAATATATGACTTACTAGCCTTTACTCGTCGGGTTCGCTGATTCTTCATTATATTGTATGATTATTTATTTTTTAAGTTAGTTTCATCTAATAGTCCTATCAAAGCTTTTAAAGTACTAAAAATATTCCTATAGATTTCGCCTCTTAGTTTAAAAAGGACAAGATCTGAATTTCTAACACGGAAGTATGTTTATTTCTTACGTTTTCGTATTACCACCCTTCAGGGTCGATTTTTGTGCTAACCCCACATTTAGCTAAAACTTAATCAACAAAATAATATGCTTCCCAAATTTCAAGTCTATAGCAGTGATTCTCAAACTTTCAATATTTGCGGCTCAATTTTCAATCATAATTTTCATCGCCTTATAATATAATTATATTGAATGCAATAATAATATACTTCAACACGAAATCTATAATACGATTTTAATAATAACTCATACAAATTATCAAGATAAGTATTAAATTTTGTGTATGACAAGTCCATGGGAGTCACTAGTAATTATTAAACTTGCACTTAACTCAGAATTAATAAATTAATTGTTAAATACATTGTGCAGTACTGATACTTTTATCTGTATATTGTATCATTGGAAGTGTTTATTTTATTTTTTACTATGTCAGAATGTACTTTGTTTTGCTTCCTTCCAGTAAATTTGTAAGTTTTTAAATCTTTTATTTTCGACTTTTTGATATGCTCGCACCTCCCAAGTAGGGTTATCACGCCCACTCCTAGGGGGCACGCCCCACAGTTTGAGAAAAACAATGGTCACGTGATTTTTTTTATCTATTATAACCCGTAAACCTGACACTATCCTAAGGAGACGATTTCAGAAAAACCTGTTTTTGGCGAATCTTTACTCAAGAGAAGCAATATGTTTTCCAGGTTTCAAGTCTGTCAGTCTAATCGTTCAAAAACTGGAATTTTTTTCTCCGGAAACTCTCTCTTTCCAATCGATTTACACAAAACTGTTATTAGCGGATCTCTGCTCAATAAAAGAAGCATGCCTGCTAATTTTCATATCTGTAGGCGTAATAATTCCGGAGATATGGGGATGAGTGAGTGCCCTTAAACGATTCAGATGGGAGAAGCGACATCTAAGGCATTGCATAAAAGAAAACTTGCATCGTGGATTTATCATTTCGAAAGCTCTTTGTAAAGTCGGAGTTTGCTCAAAATATCGTGTTATGGCTTGAATAAGAAAAATAGATACTTACCAGCAAATGTAGGAATTCAATAGAGGCAGGATCAATGCCTATCGAAAATGTGGATTATCCTTCCATGATATCGCCGTCACACTGATTGAAATCTAAACACTGTCATAAGAATATGGAATCAATGAGTTGCTGAGGGGAATACTGAACGGAATGCAGTATCTTCACTCCCTCCCATGACTTAAGTCCAAGAGGACAGATAAATTGTGAGGTCGGCAAAGCAAAACCGTACAGCCGTATAATAGACCATTTGTCTGGAAATAGACGTGTAAGCAGCACGCACACCAAGAATCCGCTCGCACGGTGCGATGGCGTTTGCAGCAACGTGGAAAGTCAGCACAGCAACCATTACTTACACTTCCCTTGACAATGCAGCACAAAGAGTGATGGCGACTCTGGTGCACCGAACGACAAAGCTGGATACAAAAGTGGTACAATGTCGTCTGCAAGTTCTGCATACAGTATTCTAATACCATAAACGTATCTGAAGGCTCCGAGGAGACAGCTCATTACCTGCTTGCATTCGATTTAGGCGTATAAGCCCTACACCTGTTGTGATGATTTGCGCAGCCATTGGGAGCATGGCACACACACATCTTTAGTTCGTATCGACCGTAATTTGAATGCAAATAGGTACATTTCTAACATCTTACAAACAGCATTTGTGCTCTGTCTTCGAGGCATGCCAAATGCCATCATCCAACAAGATGATTCATGACCACATATTGGACTCCGTGTTCTGATCTTCCTCAATGCACAGGGTGTTCGATTGTTCACTTAAACTATACGGTCTCCAGATCTGTTATCCATTCAAAACACCTGGTCATGAGAGGCTGAGAGATTGACTCGTCACCCATCTCCAGCTAGTACAATTGATGAAGTGTGGCATATAGACTCAAAGCAGCTTGGAATGAGTAGCTCGTTTCGGTCCTCGAAGCACAGTTCGATTCAATACCTAGCTAAAAGCTGTATTAGTTGTCAGGGTTCACAGCTGTTTCTACTAATTTCTCAATCCCCTATGCCCCCAAACTGCTTGCAATTATAATCATTTTGTCTTCATGCTATACTGTTTGTGCACAATAAATAAAGATATTTATTATTTTAAAGGTATTATATTTTATATTTACGCAATAAAAATACGAAATGTATTTTAAGATTTAAAAACTCCTTTCTCTTAAAGACACCCCCCCCCAAAAAAAACCTTCGAAAATGAGGGAAAAATGCATTTAGAATTCACTTCTTTAAAAAAAACAATTTTTTTTGTGTGTTTTAAGGCGATATGGTACCATCTTTACAATTAATTTTTCATTTTGAATATCTGATATTTGGTTTTAATTGTATTTTATAAAGATTAATATTTAATAATAATTTAATACAAATTTTTTTTAAATTGTTGTAAAATTTAAATTTTTTGAACTTTGTTTAACATTTTTAAAATTCCGAAGTTTTTTTTAAATATCAGTAAGAATCCCTTAACTCATTTCAGATCGGCCGTTAAATAATCCCTTCGGGAATTTGAAGAAGGATTTTGTGAGCTGCGCAAATGAGTTGCGCGGAAGATCAGAACTCTGTTAGATTGGTTAAGAGTGATTCCGTTTTTGTGATGTCGCGTGCCGTTGTGATGTATAATGTTTAAATAATTGTTAAATTAAAGATCAGTTTGGCCACATAATTAATGTGTGTTTATTGAAGAGGATGGAAAAACTTTATTGGCGTAGTCTAAAGGATCTTACCAGAGGATATTAAATTAACGGGAAATAAAATAAAGCACTCGAAACAAAACGGAAGTAATCTTTTTGGAAAAAAAAATAAGGTAAGAGCTTCATTTCTATAATATGACTCCTCAATTGTGATCAGAGAGAAATGAAACATTAATTTATGTGTTTATGTGTACGAGTTCTCTAAATGAATATGTAAAATTTTTTTTTTTTTTTTTGCACGCCAGTGCTTACTTTCGTTTTGCCATATTAGTAGTATAAATGGTAATCCTGTTTGTATATGGCAGTATTTGACAAAGTTCATAAATAACACGACATGTGTTAAGTATATTAGTTAATTAAATTTTGTTTGTTTGTTGAATACATCAGTATTCTAAATGACAAATTTGTTTGAATGCGCTAGTATTCGGCAGATTTCGTAAATAACACGACATGTGTTAAGTATATTAGTTAATTAAATTTTGTTGTTTGAATACATCAGTATTCTATGTAATAAATTCGTTGGATACGCCAGTATTCAGCAAATTTAGTAAATAACACGACATGTGTTAAGTATTTTAGCCAATTAATTTTGTTTGGTTGTTGAAATACATCAGTATTTTAAATTGTAAACTTGTTTGGATACGACAGTATTCGACAGGTTTCGACGTGTATTAAAAGTATAAGAACCATTTGTTTATTTTATTTACTGTATTCTTGTGTTAAATTGATCTTTCATACGAGAGTTTTGAGAGTAATAAGATTCGAATTAATTTTGTAGTTAGTTTCGTTTTCAGTTATTCATATTTAGAGTTAAATTTAAAAAAAAATTAATACGACAGTGTTAATTAAAATATTTGGTTGAAATATATTTTATTCCAAAGGCTATATTACGAGTAATCTGAATGTAGAAGCAATGCTGTGCAGTTAGATGAAACATGCAAACCGTTGTAGCGATGCATGGCACGTGTGTGGGAATCAATAATAGCCTCTACACCATAAATCATTTTTTATGTTGTTTTGTGATACTTTTTTTATTTATCCATACAAATAAATAAAATTGAAGTGTCTGTTTGTAATTTCAAATTAGCAGCTTTTTACTTAATGCACTAAAAGTATATACGGTACTCATAACAAAAAACCAATTTTTAAAATTTTTGTCTGTCTGTCTGTCTGTTCCGGCTAATCTCGGAAACGGATGGTGCGATTTTAAAAATTCTTTCACTAATGGAAAGCTACATTAACGGGGAGTAACATAGGCTATATTTTATTCCCGTATTCTTACGGGAACGGAAACTATACGGGTGAACGTGAAACTTTATGCCAAGATGAACGCCAATGACGCCAAGCTGAGCTAATGAAGTAGTTGTTTTGGTTACTGGCGACCGATGCTCTTCATGAGACATAACAGTGTTACGCGCACATGATAATATGCTGACACGTGCCATAATTTTTTTTATGATAGTTATCTCACTGTTCAGTTAAGTAGAACATCGGCTGTTTCGGATGCACTTGTAAAAATAATAAATCAAGGCTTCGTAAGCAAAAAGCAATGCAAGAAACAAAAAATTTATAAGTTTTACGGTTAGTTTTAATCCTTTCTTTTTTTTTTATTTACATTTTTAGTCACATTTAAACAATAGTTATTATAATCCCAATCTATATCTATACAAATAAATAAAATTGAAGTGTCTGTTTGTAATTTCAAATTAGGAGCAATTGTTTGCGGGGGCGGGGGTTTAAGGGGCGTTAGAAATTCCGATTTTTAAGTTATTAGACGTACAGTCTTGAAACTTAGTAAGTAGATTCCTCTCATAGGGTAGAGATACGCTACAAAATGGGTTTCGTGAAAATTGCACTCAAGTGGCGTTGCGGGACTTAAGGGGCGTTATAGATAATTATTTTCATTTTTAAACTATTAGACGCACAGTCTTTATATTTGATAAGTAGATTTCTTTTATAGAGTAGAGATCAGCTATAAGAAGTGACAGACCTCTAAATGGAAAACAGTCCTCTAAATGGCGTTGCGGGGGATTTAGTAGCGTACTAGATAAATATTTTCGTTTTTAAACTACTTCACCTCCCTGCTTGAAAATTGTTAGGAATGTTTCTTTCATGGAGTAAATATCCCCTACAAAACAGGTTTGGGAAAAATTGACCCCCAAGAGGTGTTGCGGGGTGTTAAGGGCTGATATAAATAATTATTTCTATTTTTAAACTATTAGACGCACAGTTTGAAATTTGGTAAGCAGATTCCTCTCATAGGATAGAGATACACTACAAAATGTGTTTTGTGAAAATCGACCCCTAAGCCGCGTTGCGAGGATTCAAAGGGCGTTATTGATCTTTTTTTTTTTTGCATTTTTAATTTATTGGACGCACAGTCTTCAAATTTTGCTAAGCAGATTCTTTTCATAGTGTGCAATTCCCCTACAAAATTGGATTAGTGAAAACAGACCCAGAAGTGGCGTTGCGGGGGCTCAAGTTGCGTTATAGATAATTATCCCCATTTTTAAACTATTAGACGTACAGTCTTGAAATTTGATAAGCAGATTCCTTTCGTAAAGTAGAGAACCACTACAAAATGGGTTTCGCGAATATGAACTACCAAGTTTAATTTCGGGAGATTAAGAGGCGTAATTGATAAATATTTCCATTTTAAACTATTTGATCATCCTGCTTGAAAATTGGTAGGCATGTTCCTTTCATGGAATAGAGTTCCTCTAACAAAGAGTAAAACGAAAATTGACCCCCAAGGAGGGTTGCGAGGGGTCAAGAGGAGTTACAGAAAAAAAATTCCTGTTTTTAATTGTTAGACCCATATACTTGAAATTTGTTAAGCATGTTTCTTTTGTTGAATAGGGATCCACTAAGAATGTATTTTAAGCAAATCAAGTTCTGGGGGGGGGGTGCAGGGGGTTACTTGGACGTATTGACAAAAAAAATTACTTTTTTGGAGCTACAAGGACTATAATAATGAAATTTGGTTTGCATTTTTCTTTTGTTGAGTTGAAATCCGCTAAGAGCGGTTATTTTGGAAAACGGCTCTCAACGGGATTACGGGGATATTGATAGTAAAACTTTTTTTCCCCTGTTAGATTTAGACTTGAAATTTGGCTTGCATCTTCAATTTACGGAGTAGAGATCCATCGAAAATTGGTTTTACGGGAATCCACTTGGTTTTTGGGTTACGAAAGAGCAAACATCATTCTATGCTTCAATTTTAGAGATTTTTAGAAAACACAAATTAGATGATTTCTGCCCCCTTTTTTTTATCAACAGGCGACAATTACAGGTATAAGTATATTTTTCAATACAATCGAATTCTTAATGCATTACTTGGATATCAATAATTTATACATATATATAAGCAGTAAAAACTTATAAAACATCATGAAATACCCAGCGAAGCGGGCGGGTAACAGCTAGTTGAATTATAAAGTAAAACATTTTTCTTTTCAGTAAGAGTTTTGTAAAATTGTTTTCGAAAGATAATATTTTCTAACTTTGTGAAATTTTGATTTTTGTTTTGTTTTGTTTCCCATGTCATAAAATTTCATTCTATAAATTTTTCTTTACCTAAGATTGAGATAGAGTATGAATTGGGATTTTTTTTAGATTGTCATATTTTACTCTATTTTATTTGTGATTTAATTAATTACGACATAATACTTGCATATGTTTATACTAAACGGTGGTTGATTTTGTATTTGGGTAGTTAAGATTTCATTACTATTACATGACATAACTTGAATGTGAAGTTGTAGTTTAGTTACATATTGTGAGGAATAGTTTTAACAAGTTTTTTTTCTTCTCATTTTCTTGATTTTATTATTGAGTGGATAGGTAAACAAGTAGTAAAAATGGCTTATTTAGGTAAGGCACGAAAGGAGGATCTTAGGCTATTGGCAGAGGAGCTGAATCTTAATGTGGGGGATAATATGAAAATTTCAGATTTGAGTAAACTAATTACCACACACCCAGATTATGATGAGGAGTTTAGCAAAAATCAACTCACAATTATAATAGAGGATAGAAAGCTTCGAGAACAACAAGAAATTGAGAATAGAAGGCTTCGAGAGCAACAGGAAATGGATCTTAAACAACAAGAAATTGAGAATAGAAGGCTTCGAGAGCAACAGGAAAGGGTTCTTAAGCAACAAGAATTTGAGAAAGAGAATCAAAGGCTTGATCGCGAATTTCAGTTAGAAAAATTACGGTTAGAGAATGAAAGGCTTAAGGGGTTAACTAGTACACCTGAGGCTAAAGTTAGCATCTATGAGTTAACGAAAGTTGTACCCAAATTTGAGATGAAAGATGGGGACATAGTTTTGTTTTTGACCTTGTTCGAACGACAGGCAAAGAGGGTTGGCATCGAGAAAAGACACTGGGTGTCAGCTCTTTTGGCTCTTATGCCAAGTGAAATTAATCAATTAATGGCTCGTGAAGCAGAAGAAAAATTTGACGACTATGATTATATTAAAGGTCTATTGCTGAAACGCTTCAAACTTAGTGCTGAAATTTTTCGGCAGAAGTTTGTAAAACACCAGCGGAATCCAGCTCAATCTTGGCGTGATTTGTTTTCGAAATAACCAGCTATTTTGAAGAGTGGCTTGGAGGTATTGGTGTAAATGATTTTGAAAGGTTGAAGAATCTCATGATTACAGATCAGTTGAAACGACGTGTCCCTGGTGACGTAAGAGAACAGTTTGTTGACAACTGGGTTAAATCAATTGCTCCAGGAGACTTAGCTGATAAGCTAGACGAATACGAAAGCGTGAGGGCTAATGTAAGGGGAGCCCGCTCGAACGATGCGAGGTACAGGCCGACAAATACTAAGTTTGTCTCGGATAATAAGGGCGCTAATCTGCAGCCAAAAGATGCACTATTTTTTAGGAAAACTAAATTGCCGGTAGAGTCAAACACGGGAACAAGTAGAGGGTTTAAGCCTAAGCGTTTTATTTGCGAGAATGTAGGACATTTGGCTCGGGAATGCCCGAAAAATACAAGAAAGACACCACCTCGCAATGCCAGAAGTAACACAATTACTGCTAAGAGAATTGAACTAGAATCTACCAAGGAAGTGGTAACTGCTAGAGTCTCAATACCAGTCTCCGTTCCCATCAACACAAGGAATGGAATTGATGATCTTCAGTTAGTTGATATCAAATGTGGACAAACGTCCATAAAAGCAGTAATCGATACAGGAGCACAAATATCAGTCTTACTCGAAGACTTGATCGGTAAGGATTGTGGAGAGGGTAAGGGAACTATCCAAATTATTTCGGCGTTTGGTGAAAAGGAAATAGCTGCTCTTAAACTAATTAACCTAAAAATAGACGATGGAAAGCATGGCTCGGTGCCAATCATGTGCGCTGTGTCTAAGAAACTCGTCAACGACATGTTGATTAGCGCCACCGCTTATGAGATTCTTTTAGAAAATCTTCAGTTATTTGATTTTGAAAATCAGAGAGATTTTGAATGCACCAAGGATAAAGATATACTATTGGAAAGTAAGGAAGAACTATCTACTTTAGCCTTAGGAAGAGACCGAGACATCGGAAACAAATTCGGCGAAATCATCTTTTGTTAAACTTCAAAGAAGGGACGAGTCATTGGGACAAGTCTGGAGCCAGGCTAAGAACAAACAAAATGCGTACGAAATTGATGATGGAGTTTTAATACACACTGAGTCAATATGCGGTGAAGATGTAAAGCAAGTTGTCCTTCCCACCTGCAAAAGAGAAGAAGTTATGAAAGTGGCCCACGAAATACCTTTAGCTGGACATTTAGGCGAGAGTAAAACTAGACAGCGCATCAAATATTCCTTCTTCTGGCCTAAACTCAAACAAGATGTAAGGTCATTTTGTCAAAGCTGCAAGACCTGTCAGCTTAGAAGAGGGCTCACTTACCGGGATAGAATTCCCATAACACCCATAGTTCGACCGGAAAACCCATTTGAAGTATGGAGTGTCGACTGTATTGGCCCTTTGGAGCCATCCTCTCGCAGAGGTCATAAGTTTATTATCTGTGCAGTTTATATTTGCACTAGATGGGCAGAGGCCGTACCGGTTAGGAATATCAAGGCAAAAACAACATGTGAAGTTTTAATGAAGATATTCACCCAAACTGGGTTCCCAAAAGTTATTTGCACTGATCAGGGAACAAATTTCACTGCTGAATTGACTGAAGCCTTCAAGGACGTTTTGGGAATAGCTCCACGATTCGCTACTCGAGGACACCCAGAGAGCATGGGGGCTATAGAGCGTTGGAACCGGACTCTAAAAGAAATGCTGAATAAAAATATTCAGGAAAACGGAAATAATTGGGATTCTCACCTTCCATACCTCATGTTTGCGTATCGGGAAGTGCCACATAGCACAACAGGCGTCTCGCCATACCAACTTGTTTACGGTCGGCTACCAAACGGCCCATTGAAACTATTGAAGGAGATTTGGACAGGTGACAAGGAAATTCCCACTGGTAGCTCAAAGTTCGTTGAGGAATATTTGAGAGACTTAACTGAAAAATTGAAATAGGCTCATAACCTGACAAGAGGAAACTCTGAAAAAGCACAAGCCGAATATACAAGTAGATACAACCTTCGGTCTAGAGAAAAACGTTTGGCAGTTGGTGACCAGGTTTTGGTACTTATCCCATCGTCGTCTCACAAGAATTTAAAAAAATGGATGGGTCCCGCATCTATCATAGAACTACCGAGACCACATACAGCGAGAGTAAAAATGGACGATGGAAGTGAAAAGGAACTCCACTTCAATAAATTACGACCGTACATAGCTAGAATTGAGCAAATAGGTCTTATATTTGACCAAGACGATGAATTTGGTGAACTTCACTATCCCCCTACTGATACAGTAGAATTGGACGTCAATGACATTTACAACCATGTGATGGACAGCTCTTCTGGTCTAGAAAATTCTCAAAAACATCAGCTTGCGGACCTCCTCTCTAAATTCTCAGACGTATTTAGCTCTGTTCCAGGCTCTGCTAAGGTAAAAGGACATTCAGTGAGTTTAATGCCCGATTACGTTCCAAAGAAACTGAAACCTTATCGCATACCGATAGCCCTTCAAGAAGAAGTAAATAAACAAATTAACGAGTTACTTCAATTAGGACTGATTGAGCCTAGTGAAAGTGAATGGGCTCACCCTATCGTATGCGTCTCTAAAAAGGACGGAAGCGTAAGACTCTGTGTAGATTATAGACTTTTAAATAATGTCACAATTACTGATGCATATCCAATGCAGAACGCAAGAGACCTTCTTTTTGAAATTGGCCAAGCCAGATTCATAAGTGTACTAGACTTGACGAAAGGTTATTGGCAGATCCCAATGAAGGATGAGGCCAAGCCTTTGACAGCATTTGTGACTCATTCAGGGCATTATCAATGGAAGGTTATCCCTTTCGGCATGAAAAATGCTGGAAGCACCTTTCAGAAGTCCATGGACAATGCTCTGTTCTTGCATCGGAAATACTACCGCTCATACATCGATGATGTTGCTATCTATTCGACAACTTGGGAAGAACACCTCGATCACACACATCACCAAGGTGTTTAAGTCTTTGCATGACGTAGGGCTAAAGGTGAACCTGAAAAAGTGTGCCTTCGGCAGAAAATCCGTCAAGTTCTTAGGTCACATAGTTGGTTCAGGAAAACATTGTCTTGATCCTGAAAAGGTAGAAACGATTCGGAAACTGAGTCGACCTACCACAAAAAGTGAAGTCAGAAGTTTCTTGGGTCTCACGAGTTATTATCGAGATTATATCCCGAACTTCGCACAGTTAGTATTGCCCTTAACTAACTTGACTAAAAAGAACATTCCGAAGGACATTCCTTGGGAGTCGTCAGCTGAAGATTCTTTCATGAAACTTAAGGAGGAACTTGTAAAAATGCCTTCTCTGCACACACCAGATTTGTCTCGCCCCTTTCTACTATTCACAGATGCTTCCGCTACTGCCATTGGCGCTTGTTTAGCTCAACACAATGACCATATGGAGGAAATGCCAATTGCTTTCTTTAGCAAAAAACTGACTTTGGCCCAAATGAAGTGGTCCACGATTGAGCGTGAAGCATTTAGCGTGTTAGAGGCGCTTCGTAAATTTGACACTTGGATCTTTGGGTCACAAATCCAGGTCATTTCCGATCATGACCCTTTGACATATCTTACCAATAGTGCTCCTCACAGTGCCAAATTGACCAGATAGGCATTGGCCTTACGAAGATACAATGTTAAAGTTTCCTATAGAAGGGGTAGTGCTCACGGCAATGCAGATGCACTTTCCAGACTTAGAATTTCTGAGTAGGGTTTTGTTTGCTTCATTTTTATGTATATTCACTAAAGGTTCTTTTTAGAAGTATAGTAAAAAAAAAAAGTTAATTAATATGCAAGTAGAGTATTCGTTCTATGTATTATTCTCGTAGTTTTTTTTGTGAAATTTCTATTTCTATTATGTAGTTTTCTAAAATGTATGTATATTTATGTGTATCCGAGGAGTTATATTATCTGGGGCTCTGCGCGCAAATCAATCTTTAATTATTTCTCTCTGAATTGTATCTATGTATTTTTTTTTGTCTATTTTCAGGCGCATCGTCTTTAGACGGATGCTTTTCGATTGGGGGAAGGAGTAAGAATCCCTTAACTCATTTCAGATCGGCCGTTAAATAATCCCTTCGGGAATTTGAAGAAGGATTTTGTGAGCTGCGCAAACGAGTTGCGCGGAAGATCAGAACTCTGTTAGATTGGTTAAGAGTGGTTCCGTTTTGTGATGTCGCGTGCCGTTGTGATGTATAATGTTTAAATAATTGTTAAATTAAAGATCAGTTTGGCCACATAACTAATGTGTGTTTATTGAAGAGGATGGAAAAACTTTATTATATGTTTCTTTTTTTTTTCAAAATTTTTTTCCAAGTACCTTATACTATACTATATAAAAATATGCACATGCTATTTTCTGCTGCTGCTCTTTAATTTTTTATTAATTTTTTTATAGTTAAACTTCCAAAAATTCTAAAAAAAATATTAATTTTGATTTTGAAATATTTTTGAAAAAGTACTAAACATGTTAGAGCTAATTCCACGCACAATTTTACAAAACATACATTTCAGAACACGTATAAAAATTTTCAAACACATACTTCAATTATCAAAAACACCTTAGGGTTTTGAATAATAGTATATGTACAAAAATTCAACATGGCGAAAAATGAGTTTGAAGTTTTCAATCCATGAATAGCATGATATAATATTCACCGAATAGTATGAAACTTTTATGAAATGTTAATTAGCTTATTTAGCACTGCTTACCATAAGAAATTGCACAAATGTAGAACAATTAAATGGTATACTGCTATAATGAATATATAGAAGAAAACGAATGAAAGATCAATATTTCACATAAAAAACTTTATCTCAATAATTATAAAAAAAAATAAATACACACACTTCAGAGCTAATTCTATGCTCTGAGCTAATGCACAACATGTACAAAAGATGTTTATGCTTTTATTTTTTATTTCCATGATTTTAAAAATCTTCGCATGTTAAATATTGTACACGAATAAAGGCAAACTCAAATAACAATTTATAGGTAAAATATATCAAAATCTAAGAACTGCATATCTGAGCATTTGCTTAAATAAATATCTTAAAATATTTTAATAATAAGAGTATTGAATTTCACACACATGGGATATATACATATATATATATATCACCAAAAATATATATATAAAAATGGGAGAGTTTTCTTATTCTTGCGAATTAGATTTTTAATTATCTAAGTTATTAAAATGAGATTTAGTATTTGTGCTTTGTGAGAATCCGTTTTGAAGTTTTAATTTTATTCATAATATTATCATAAAAAGCACGCACAACTTTTAAATCTTGACCAAATCCATTTGCTCTTCAATAAACAATTCACAAAGTAGAATTTTTTCATGAATTGCACAATTCTTTCTTGAAATGATTTGTTACTGCACATATAATGTCAGTCTCATTTTCGCGCGGTAGAAAAATAAATAATTCATTTTTTATCAGGCTCTTTTCTAGCAGATAATCTGAAATGTGGGCTCAGTAGTTGCTGTCCAGCATCAAATATTGCTCCATAACTTGATAAAAAAAATGCAGGTAAAGCTTTGAAATTTTGCAGGCATGTTTAAAAAGATTCGAGGTATCAAATAAGCCAATAAAAAATTTCGATAGTTTGTTGATTTTAAGGGTACCATATCGCTTAATACTGTTCTAACCATTATTATGGATTTCGATGAGGTAGATATTATACAGTCGGACTTCCATTTGACGAACTTTTATTTTGCGAACTTTTTTCTGGAGCCAGAGAACATTTTACGACTTTTTTCGTAAAATAACCTCCAAATAGCGCAATGCATTTTCCATTTAATGAACTTTTTCTCTTGGGATTCGATTTTTTTCTCCCTTTTTTAAAATGCTTCTGCTCCTTCATATGATGAAATAAAACCAATTGAAACATTTGAACGTCGATCACAGTGCAAAGAAAATACGCCCGTTAGGAGTTTTTGGTGTCTTACAAAGATACAAGGCGTATATTAAGAGAGAAAACATTTTTTCACACAAAAAACTAAATCAAAATTAACTCGGGAGCAGGCGTGGTGTCACAGAGTCACCCCAGGCTCACGAAATTGTTAATTCTGGGAAAATTGTTTATTTGTCACCAATGACCTCGACAGTAGTCTCCTATATGACAGTCTTCATGAGAACTAAACTGCTATTTGTCACATATTTCCTTCTTTTTTGGGAGTGGTAAACATTTTTTTACAAAACTAAAGGTACTTGTTTTGACTGTGCTCCCCGCGTGACTACTTTTGTTCCAAAATATTTTCTATAAACATGCTATATTTACCCCCTGTGAACAACTTAGGGGTTGATAGCTATGCAGTACGATTTATTATGGTTTATAAATGTAAATGAGTAGAATATATATATATATATATAAGAAACGGTATATGTGATTTCTATAGAAAGGAGTTGAAAATGATCAAGCATGGGAAGATCCTGCTGAAATAATGCATATTTATCATAATAGCGAAAGTAAATTAAAGAAAAGTGATGAATAAGAAACGTTTGAGTTTTGAAAGGGAAATTTTCAAATGTTACCTAAAAAAACTCCATCAAGAAAAATATCAAGTCATAAGTATAGCAGAAGACATACTTTGCCTAGTCAAAAAGAAAGAAATATGAAAATGTTCAACATGCTATTTGTCGATCATTTAAGGAAAATAAAACTACAATATGGAAGTTTTCCTTGCAAATAATATTCCTGTAATTTTAGCGAAAAGTGTCTGTGATTTGTGTCCTTTATTAAAGTCACGCACATTTGAAATTTCTTGGTTCAGTTTGACTGATATTTTTTCTCAAATTATGAAAGAAAAATTGAAAAGTCCTTAAAAGTAAGTGAGTATGCATTCTTTTAATTAAATTACTCACTAGAATTACGATTTTTAACGCTTACAATAAAAATAGTTATAAAAAAAAGGATTGGGGTGACTCAGTGACCCCGCGTGACCATTAGCGTTAGTATCGAGTGCGCCTTTGCTCCCGGTTTAATAGACTTCACCGGTAATTAAATTTAAGGACGCATGTGCTAATATATGCTTAAAATTACTGGTAATAAAATATGTGTGTTTAAAATAACTTGTAGACTTAAAATCAGAAAATTTCACAAAATTCATTAACCCTAATATAAAATTACTTTTTTTAAAATTAAAAATACAGAGTATTTTTGGATAACGTTTTTTACCTTGCTTCCCTTGCGCAATTCTTTTTGATGGGCCAGATATGTAAAATAAATAGATATTAATTAACAAAAAAAAAAGGTGTGAATAATTACTTGTACAAACTTGTAAAATAAATTGCAATTGAGATTATTTCAACTGAAACAAAGTACATGTTAACTGAAGTTGATATATATAGAACATTAAAGATTGTGTTGGAGAGAAACTAATTATAATCTTTATTTTAAAATATCTTTTACTATTTTAAAATTCCAATGAATAACTAAAAAACGTTTTTTAGAAAGTTTAAGCTGAATAAAATTACCTTTTAACTAATGGTTTTGATAAATAGGAAAATAATTGTAATTGTTATCTCGTATTAGTTATTTTAGTTGCAATTGCATGATTTTATTCAGTTAATTTCTGTGTAACTGTAAAAATTTTTTTAATGATTTCTTTAACATGGGAGATATTTAGATTAAAATACTTCATTAAACCCAGGGATGGGTGGACTTCTCCTGGTTACTGGTTACTTCTAATGTTTAAAAAGTGTTTCAATCCACCCAGTGGCGTGGTCATTATGTGTTACAATTTTACGTTTTCTTTCCTTAACACTTATTTTCGACATTAGACCCTTCTTTTAAAATATAAAAGATTACTATTTTCTTACTACGAAAAACACAAGTAACAAAACATTATCAAGTTGAATGCTTGAAAAACTATGCTATGATCGACTGCTAGATCTTGGAGCGCGGGTGTATTCAATGCAACGAGCAGAGAATAAAGGAATGAATCTGAAACCGAATTATATACTTAATTTTTTTGCTGCCATATCCCACGCTATCATAGGATATGACATTAACACGAGGACTTAATCTCATGGAAGTGCGAAATGTGGGATGATGTCTCAGTAGCCAATCCTGTGCTATCACGCGAAGAGCTGATCATCAACTTTTGTTTTCTCCTTCAATCAGCGTGTGGGCAAAAATTCATTTATACGGCTGGCATCGCAGTAATCACTTTTCTCCTTTACAGTGAAGTCAAAGTGTTAAGCGCCATCAAACGCTTCCAGTGAAAGTACATGTATCGTCTACACCAATGGTCTACAATTTGTGTTGTTCCATGGAACCCTAAGGCTCCACGAGGCATATCTTGGGGTTCCACGAATCACAATAAAAAATAGGAATGTGTATGAAAAATGGATTCACGTTCTCTAAAATGTTTGAATACCCACAAGAATTTAAAACTGATCCCTGTTATTAAGAAACTAAAATTTTTATTCAAACATAATTTTATTTTGCAATATTTTTAAAGCTTCTATTACAATATAATAACGGAATAGTAAAACATTTTATCTTTAAATATATATATATATAAGACAAAATTATACAACCAACGTATCTAAAATATAAAAACCAGATTCCAAGAAATATAACTAGAAAATAAATGGTGGAAATGAATATTGTACTAGAATTGAATAAAAACATTTTTTAGGAAACGA
Organism: Trichonephila clavata; assembly: GCA_019973975.1. Lineage (NCBI taxonomy): Eukaryota > Metazoa > Arthropoda > Arachnida > Araneae > Nephilidae > Trichonephila > Trichonephila clavata. Next base: position 54,185 of record BMAO01001905.1, read on the forward strand.
GTTAGAACATTAAAATGGAAGAAACCAAAAAGTCTATGGACTAAAATGGAGACCTATATGATATC
>BMAO01001906.1:0-21007 GCA_019973975.1 Trichonephila clavata
GATGGAGGTAAATAGTTCCTTCATAAAAGATAAATTATATGCCTTTTTTTCTTAATTTTCAATATTTTCTTGACTTTGAAATAAACATTTTTTTCAAGCTATTATTTTTCCAAATTTGCATTTACTTGATCCCATTTTCTGATGATTATGTGCTGACAGATGTCATGATGAAAGAAAATGACGTCACAGAATCATACAAGCCTCTTCTACAACAGTTGAGAGAGGGATTCTAAGTGCAAAGGGAGCTCGAGACAGGAAACCCTCCCCACCCCTTCTCTCTTTCGCCTTCTATTTTTGTTCTTGGAGGGTCCAGTTTACAACCAACTGAAGACTATTTACATGACAACTGACCCCTCTTTTCTGCCCACCCCATGGCAGTTTTCAATTACATGAAAACTGTGCCCGACATTCTAGTTGTACAAAGAAACTGCTTTTTTCCGCTGTTTCGTTTCTGTTTTGAGGAACATCAGTTTTTCAATTGAATTTTATAAAAATATAAGTTTTAGTTAAGGCAAAAACCTTTATATATATATATATTTCTATACATTCAAAACAATTTTCTGTGATATTCTTCAATACTAAATTGCATCAAAATCCTTTTTTAAACAGTTTAATGACAAGAGAAATTTATAAAATTAATGGAATGAATAGTGTAATGTGATTTAAATTATTCTCTTTCCTGAAATATTTCAGGTCAGTTCTTTATTTTCGATTCAGTTCAATAATTTTATTTAAAAACGGTTTAAGACATGTAACAAAAAAAAATCTTATATAAATTTAATAAAGTACAGTGGCGTAACTACCAATGGGCTAGGTAGTGCCATGCACAGGGGCCCTTGAGCTCAGGGGATCCTCGCGCCTTGACCACTAAGCAAGTCAAGCTTGCGATAATTTCTCCCATAATTGAGGTATAAATATAAAAGATTGTTACATAGCTGTAATCATGGGAACTCCGTTGAAAGTAATTTCAAACCTTGTAAGGAATTCCCCTAAATTCTTTCCTTTGTTTGTGTATAGTGTTGCGAATTTTACTTATTAAAAAGTTTATATTACTTTTTCAATTTTTTCATTTTTCAAATCTTTACTTGAAAATAAACATCAAGTTCCATGAAATGTCTTACCATACATCTAAAAAAACCACACAGGAAGCTATTTCTTCTTGGTCATTTTATTTTTTATAACAATATGATTCATAATAAGCTATTTTCAATGTTTCACAATCTGGTATCTGCAACAGACTGATGTAATTTTGACCCCCCTCCTCTGTTTTTTCGTGTGTTTTATTTTAAATAATTATAATAATTTTGTATTATATTTTCTTGTTTGTGCATATTTCTTTTATCATTTCCTGTCTATCACATGTCAAATCGAACCTGGGCAATCACTAAATTCACAAGAAAACTCATATGAATACATGTAAGTAGTTTGTAGCTTTGCTTTCCTATGTTCTGCAGAGCTTGACACAGTGCTGATGTGAACCAGCTTTGTATATATATATATATAAAATACTCTAATATATTTTTAATTAATAAAACAAAACTCCACCAATATTCTCTCTTTTTTTTTGCACCAAGACCTTTGGATACCTAGCTACGCCACTGATAAAGTATATTTAGTATTGGTTTTGGGACCCACACAATTTTTTGGAAGAACAGTTTTAGTGTTGGAATTTCTAATATAAATACAGTTACAAAAAAAAGGAACGAGTCTTACAGTAGTCGCATATGATGTGTAACATGACATGTTATCCTGGTAAATACGCAATAGTAAGATAAATCCTGGAAAAAATTAATCGGGTATGATTGGAAATAATTTTCTATCAAATAATTTTATCTTTAATGAAAATTTTATTTTAATTAACACAAAGAGTCATGTAATTTTTTAGCAAAAATAAATATTCTTATTCAATTTGGGGAAGACACACACACAATAGACTTATGATGACTAAAATCTGACACATGTACTTGAGATTTTAAAGTATTTAATAACCTTTGAAAAACAACATCAATAACAGTACCACTGTTATCTGTCGATATATTTCGGTTTGTGTTCATTTCGAGCTTGAGCTCATCATTCAAAAAAGCTATGAGCGGACAATCGTAAAGTTACCTGATTGACAAACAGATTTGGTAAAGCAGTAATTGGTTCGGCCGTTTGTTTCTGAGAGATTTGTGTTCGTTCCAAAAAAAAAAAAAAATACCTGCTGCGTGGAGTTGAATTTTGTGCAATTCTTTTCGGCTGTACTCCTTCAGTTTTTAATTTTTTTTCTCACGTTTCTTTTGTCAAAAATCTCGCATACATTCTGCTTTGGATTTACTCGTCTCGGTAAATCACAAAATCGTTTTAAAGTTATTGTATTCCAGATTTTAATTTCAATTAACTTTTTTCACTAATCATACTAAATATTTTTCTTATTTATCACACTAATGTTATATTTTTAATATCACAAACAGAAACCAGCAATATATTTTTAAAAAAAATAAAAAAAATTTAAATCAGCTTTTAAAACCGTGGAGGATTATATACCATAATGACTAAAGACGCGAGATTCCCAAGTTCAAAAAAGGTCATGAAGAATACAAAGAAACTGTAAACTCAAGTGTCATTCTCGCTATCCGATCTTGGCTTAGAAGAGGGATGGCCAACTCAAATGACCTTGCGGGCCACTTCGGAAAAACATTATAATCCTGCGGGCTGCAAACAAAAATTATATATCTTTATATTATATTTAGACCCATCACAAACATTTATTGGAATGAAAATTTAAAACGGAATGAATTATTATTGATTTCATTATTTTTCATCTATACAAGCATAGATAATTTATAATAATAATGCAAGGATCAAATATGTCTAATTCTAGCAATAGGCAGCGCGATGGAGTTACAGGAATCGAGTGTGATGCTGCGCTGCAATACCGCACACTTCTAAGAATGTATTAAAATAAAAGAAAGGTAATAAAATAGAAACAGTTATGAAGTATATTTGTTACAAAACACTACATTAAAAACAAAAATATTGTACAAAATAATCATATTTTGTAATGAATCTCGAGGGCCGCAAAATTATTAAAGGCCGCGGCTTGGCCACCCTTGGCTTAGAATTACGAAGTCTGTCGCAAATAATATATATGGCTCTAGAGCAGTGGTCTTCAAACTTTTTCAACTCAAGGAACCCTTTAAACTTGAAAGTGTTTTTGTGGAACCCCTAGAACTAGAAAGTGTTTTCGTAGAACCCCTAGAACTAGAAAGTGTTTTCGTACAACCCCATTCCAATCAGAATTTCCCGGGATTTTGGGGGGAAATCTCTATATAATTCCTCAGATGTCAAACATTCAAATTGTGGAGTGAGTGAGTGAATATTAACGTCACACTGTTCAGCTACACGAGAGCTTTTGGTAACGGACCTCGTAATTTTGAACCATGGTCAAGTGACGGGGATGACACCTGAGATAGCACCTCATCTCCTAACTACCACACCACACCAAAGGAAGGACGTTTGAGCTCTCGACAGATTTAACGTGCATCGCGACCCTACACGGTGGGTCTTTAGTGGTGCTGGGCTTGAACTTTAAAATTGTGGAACTATTTGCCTGTATTTGTACTTGCAGTGCATTCTTCATAGCGCATTAACTTATAATTCATTTTGAAAAAAAAAAAGCAGTGATGGGTTATCTTGAATAATATATGAAACACATGTATAAATGAAAATGCAAAATGTAGATACTGCTTTCCAGACAGAAATTTAAAAAAAAAAAATTTCTGCAATGTTATTTCTAAGTTGAATTTTCAGTGAAGGAAATAAAAACGGAATAAAAACATCAGTAGCAATAGTAAATAAATTAATTGAAATTTATATGTTTTAAGAAGAAACTATTAATATTACTAAAAATATTCTTAAAATTATGGAAAACTTTCTGATTTATTTTAAATCAATGGTATTTCATCTTCGGAATATTTGAATCTTATTTAAAATGCGATGATCAATAAATCCATTTAGTATGTGGAAACTTTCACAATATTTGAAATGAACAGTGGAAGAAGAATTTAGAAAAAAAGAAATACACACTTTTCTTTCCAATTCCTGAAATTCTGTCCTATATTCTTTTTTCGTTTAGCCGAAAGAAATAATCTTTTTTTGAAGCTGCGACGATGATCCATTTTATTTAATAACTGAAATAAACTGTGCAAAATAAGTTTTAAAACAGCTGATATTCAAATAACTTTAACTTGGAAAAAAACACAGGAATTTCAATTTTGGAGATATGTAAGAAAAGAATGCGAAATCTGATTCACTTTATCCTGACGATTGAAATGCATTTAATAAATATTTATTGTTCATTTTAATTATTAATAAAATATAACTTATTTAGTATATATAAATAATTTTAAGAAAGGTGGAATAAAAAACAGAGGATAGCTTTTTGTACAAAACGTATTTGTAGTTATTTTCAAGCACAGACTCAAACTTTCCTAAGAATGATGTAATTGTAAATAGTATCTTGAATGCCTATAGATTCTTAGAAAACAAGACCCATTTTTTTGGGGGGTGGGGGACATCTCTGTTACACAATCCACCGAAAAGTCATAAATTACCCCCTTTCACCAAGGGAACGCAGGGAAAATTTCATGTATCCTTCCGCAAGAAGGCGGAGTTACAAGTTTACTTTCCCCTCATTCCAAATATGCAATGCTGACTTATTTAATTATTCGCAAATATAAATTAGTTTAAAAATTTTAAAGTATATGCGTTTGAAAGAGCATAAAAAATAATGGATTTCCGCTGAAAAACTTTTTTTATCCGATAATTGAAAATATTTTTATGATCGTTTCAACGCACTAAATCTAAATTTTCAAGATTTTAATAAATATTTAAAAATATTTAGAAATTTTTTTTAAAAAATCGAAATCACGAGAAAAATTAATTTTTTTTTTTTTATCTTTAGGATGCATTTTGTTTCATACAGTTAAAAGCAATACCTTAGACGTAAATTGAATTATAAGAAACTCCATAGGATTAACATTACACTCGGGTTTTCGTGGTGGCGTGTCACCGGGAGCCTTAATGATCGGAGGTAAATAGTTCCTTCATAAAAGATAAATTATATGCCTTTTTTTCTTAATTTTCAATATTTTAAGGACTTTGAAATAAACATTTTTTTCAAGCTATTATTTTTCCCAATTTGCATTTACTTGATCCCATTTTCTGATGATTATGTTCTCACAGCTGTCATGATGAAAGAAAATGGCGTCACAGAATCATACAAGCTTCTTCTACAACAGTTGAGACAGGGATTCTAAGTGCAAAGGGAACTCGAGACAGGAAACGCTCACCCCCCCCCCTCTCTTTCGCCTTCTATTTTTGTTCTTGGAGGGTCCAGTTTACAACCAACTGAAGACTATTTATATGACAACTGACCCCTCTTTTACTGCCCACCCCATGGCAGTTTTCAATTACATGAAAACTGTGCCCGACATTCTAGTTATACAAAGATACTGCTTTTTTTACGCTGTTTCATTTCTGTTTTGAGGAACATCAGTTTTTCATTTGAATTTTATAAAAATATAAGTTTTAGTTAAGGCAGAAACCTTTATATATATATATTTCTGTACATTCAAAATAATTTTCTGTGATATTCTTCAATACTAAATTGCATCAAAATCCTTTTTTAAACAGTTTAATGACAAGAGAAATTTATAAATTAATGGAATGAATAGTGTAATGTGATTTAAATTATTCTCTTTCCTGAAATATTTCAGGTCAGTTCTTTATTTCCGATTCAGTTCAATAATTTTATTTAAAAACGGTTTAAGACATGTAACAAAAAAAAATCTTATATAAATTTAATAAAGTACAGTGGCGTAACTACCAATGGGCTAGGTAGTGCCATGCGTGAGTGTCCCCTTGAGCTCAGGGGACACTCACGCCTTGACCACCAAGCAAGTCGAGCGTGCGATAATTTCTCCCATAATTGAGGTATAAATATAAAAGATTGTTACATAGCTGTAAAAATTCCCCTAAATTATTTCCTTTGTTTGTGTATAGTGTTGCGAATTTTACTTATTAAAAAGTTTATATTATTTTTCAATTTTTTCATTTTTCTAATCTTTACTTGAAAATAAACATCCAGTTCCATGAAATGTCTTACCATACATCTAAAAAAAAATTTACACAGGGAGCTATTTATTCTTGGTCATTTTATTTTTTTATAACAATATGATTCATAATAAGCTATTTTCCTGTTTCAATGTTTCGCAATCTGGTATCTGCAACAGACTGATGTAATTTTGACCCCCCTCCTCTGTTTTTTCGTGTGTTTCATTTTAAATAATTATAATAATTTTGTATTATATTTTCTTGTTTGTGCATATTCTTTTTATCATTTCCTATCTATCACATGTCAAATCGAACCTGGGTAATCACTAAATTCACAAGGAAACTCATATGCATACATGAAAGTTGTTTGTAGCTTTGCTTTCCTATGTTCTGCAGAGCTTGACACAGGGCTGATGTGAATCAGCTTTGTATATATATATATATATATGTAGGAAAAGAGTGCAAGTTTTCTTTTACTTCTTTTGATTTTTATTGTAAGAGATGGCACCACTAATCGAAACCACGTGAGTTTTAGCTACGCGATACGATGAGATTATGTATTTATAAAGGTGGCAGAAAGAAGAAACTGGAAGTTGCACCAAAGCTTGAACGAAGGCAGGTCAGAGGAAATCGCTCTCTCCGTTGTTTTTAGAAAGAGTACGTGTTTTCGGAATTAGTATGGTGCTATCTCGAATTATTTAAAACCCCTTGTAAATAGTAAATGTTTTAGTTGTGTTATTAATAAATTAGGTTATTTTAACTCTGCGTGCTTATTTTAACATTAAAATCGAACCTTCCCCTAGACGCCGTCCGACAAATTGAGGGTTCGACCGAGAATTTTTTAAACTATTCAAAGTTTTATCTAAGAGCATTTTTTAAGTGTTTTACCTCCTCATCGAATTTTGATTTCCTGAGCGGTACATAGACATTGCCTTGCATCGAATAGAGACCCGGCGAAGCATTCAGCTGGATAAGAAATTTTACGAGCGATACGGAAGTCTTACGAGCGATACGGAAATACTTCAGCGAGAACAGTCAACAGGAAAAAGGAGTCCATTGTCTTGGTTAGAAACACGGAATCGATGCGAATTTCCACGTCAGCTACAGTCAACCAAAACTGGAAGCCCAGCGACTCAACGAGATACTGAACGAATTGAACGGGATTACCTTGATCATTGAGGTCAACACTGACGAGAGAACCTTTGGAACTGCATCGAATTGCGAGTTATCAACACGAAACAAGATTTCCTGTGTCATTGAGGTCAACGTAAAGTGTCTTCAGAATTACATTGAATTGTGCTACTATCCATTTTTTTTATTGTGTGGGTAATAGGCGAAAATTATATAAATGAATGATTTTGTGTGAAATTTCCTGTTCTGTGAATCTGAAATTGAATTTTGAAGTACTAGGTACTATTATTGGTTTAATTGCAGACATAGATATTTGATGTTCTTTTAGTTTTGGGTTAATAACTGAGTACTTTCCGTGTTTTTCTTAGTAATCTATTTTTGATAAATGAGAGGAACGCGTTGTTTTTTTTAATAAAAAATAAAATTGATATTAAATGTAATACTGTTGTGTTTTGTAAAAGGATTTAAGTTCCGGGAATTATTTAAAAAGTCCATTTTTGTCTTTAATTGTTTATAATTGATAATTGCATCTTATATAAATTATCTTTTGTTTCTTTTTAAGTGAGTAAACTTTTTGCGTGTCATTTTAATGGTTTTGTCTCATTTAACTTGATAAAAATTTAAGTTGTTGTCTGGGTCACCATTCTGAGTATAAAAATGGCATTCTTACTCGCGAAAAGGAAAGAGAATTTGGTGTCACTCGCCGAGGATTTGGATCTTACTATCGAAGCAGGTATCACAAAATTGAAGTTAAAGGAGCTGATCGTAAAAAGCCCAGATTACGTTGAAGACGATGTTAAAAAGATGCTGGATAGCATAGTGGAGGAACGTACAAAAAGAGAAGAGAGAGAAAGGGCTGAGAGAGAGAGGGCTGAGAGAGAGGATATGCGAAAGGATGAGAGAGAAAGACGAGAGTACGAATTAGAGAAGTTGCGAATACAAGCGCAACAGTCTGCCGGTATGCCGAATAACACCGAAAACGTTCAAGCATCGAATAAACTGTTTCACGAAACTTTTCATAAGTTTAATATGAAGGAAGATATTGGTTTTAATCTTACCTTTTTTGAGCGTCATGCAGAACTAAATTTCTTACCGAAAAAAGATTGGGTTCAAAAACTTATAGGTTTAATACCCGTCGAGATTGCCCATCTGATCGCAAGAGAACCAACTGATAAGTGTAATGATTACGATCATGTAAAGGATTTACTCTTACAAAGATTTAAATTATCTCCGGAAAAATTTCGTCAGTTATTTTTGTTTCACCAAAAGTCCGATGAACGAACATGGCAAGATTTTCAACACGAATTACAGACGTATTTTGATGGATGGACTTTGGGCTTAAAAGTTAACACCTACGACCAATTACGAGAATTAACCATAGCCGATCAAATGAAGAAGAGGGCGCCCTATGATTTTCAGGAAAACTTTTTGGACGAATGGTCTACTATTAACTCATCTATTGAGCTAGCGAAAAAATTTGAAGATTATGAGGACGTCCGAAGAACTATAGGGCCAAAGTAGTTAAACTCATTTGCTAAGAGATCGAACAATAACGATAATTGTTCTCGAAGGCAAGAACGTTTTCACCTTGGAAATAATTGGAATGATGGAAAATGCTTTCAATCGACGAGAACTTACGATAAAAGAGTTAAACAGGTAACACGTAGCTACTGCAGGGGACCAGGTCACTATGCCGTAGATTGTACAAAGCGCAACAAGGGTACGAAAATCAATAGATCTTCAAGATCTCCGGTCCAGATCTGTTCTCGAATTCAGCAAGACAGAATTAAGACCAGGAAAATAACCATCGGAAACAAGACTTTTGGGGCTCTAATCGACACTGGAAGCTCAGTTTCGCTCATTCGTGAAGATGTAAGCAAAGGAATCATCGAGCAATCGAAGCTCTCGAAGGACATTGTCGTGTTATCTGGATTGGGAAAGTACGAAGTCAAAACAAAAGGATCGTTCCAACGAGAAATCGAATTGGATGGAGAGAAAAATTCCGTAATATGGCATGTCGTGCCTGCGGTGCATTTGGAGTTCCAGGCAGTGATAGGATCGGACATTTTGGAACAAGCTTTTGTTGGCTTTGATAAAAAAGGTGTTTATTTCCGTAAACACGAAGAGAAGGTGTGGTTTGTGAATACACAGGTTTATGAAGCAAGAACTGAAGACGAAATCGAAGTTAAACATGTTATCAACCCTCGAATAAGAAAGGAACTCTCTGAATTAATCAACAGCTATACACCTAAGAAGACCGAAACGACAAATGTATCCATGAGAATTATCCTGAAGGATGATATACCAGTTTACCAAACAGCACGCCGTTTGTTGTTTCTGGAGAATCAGACCGTTAACAAGCAGATCGACGAATGGTTGGATAAGGGAATCGTGAGACCAAGCTCTTCTGAATATGCAAGTCCAATCGTGTTAGTCAAAAAGAAAGACGGTACCGACAGACTATGCATTGACTATAGGAAACTGAACCGTAAACTAGTCAAGGATCGCTTCCCCTTGCCACTGATAGAGGACGTATTTGATAGGTTGCAAGACGCCAAAGTGTATTTCCACGTTAGACTTGGAAAATGCGTTTTTTCATGTCGACGTAAACGAGGATTGCAAGCATTTCACCTCCTTTGTTGTACCAGATGGGCAGTTCGAATTTAATAAGGTACCTTTTGGTCTCAGTACAAGCCCAAGCGTATTCCAAAGATATGTGTACAGCATTTTTAGGGAACTCATGCGAAAAGGCATCGTAATAATTTATCTGGACGATTTGATCGTTCCAGCTAAAGATGAGGAAGAAGGTTTTGAAAAACTAAAGAAGGTGTTTGAGGTCGCATCCAGATATGGGTTGGAGATCAAGTTTGAAAAATGTCAGTTTTTAAAACGAAAGGTGGAATTTTTGGGTCACGTTGTCGAAAATGGAACGGTGTGCCCTTCAGTCGCAAAAACGATAGCTGTCAAGAGGTTTCCTGTACCAACGACTGTCAAACAAGTCCAAAGCTTTTTAGGACTCACTGGCTATTTTCGAATATTTATTCCGTCATACTCTAAAGTAGCGAAACATTTGAGTGATCTAATTAGAAACGACAATCGATTTGTCTTTGAATGACCTCAAATAGAAGCATTTGAAAAACTCAAGCAATTGTTGACTGAAAGTGCAGTATTAAATATTTTCCAGCAGGGAAAAACAATCGAATTGCACACGGACGCAAGTCAACAAGGCTACGGAGCCGTCTTACTCCAAGAGGCAGAAGATGGAAAATTACATCCTGTTCAATACATGTCTAAGAAAACTACTCCGGCAGAGGAGATGTATAGCAGCTATGAACTTGAAGTTCTTGCTGTTGTCAACGCTTTAAAGAAATTTCGTACCTTCCTTATGGGAAATCATTTCAAAGTCATAACGGATTTCTCAGCGTTTCAAAAGACTATGGACAAAAAGGATTTGGTTACTCGTAGAGCGCGATGGGCATTTTTGCTGGAAGAATTTGATCATGAAATTGTGCATCGTTCCGGCCAGAGAATGCAACATGTGGATGCCCTTAGCAGATATCCAGTCGTAATAATTACTAACGATACTCTAACCGCAAGATTTAAAAGGGCACAACAAGAGGATGAATACACTCAGAGTCTAAGGTCAATGATTGAAACAAACAGCAATTCAGACTTTTTCGATAAAAACGAAATACTTTACAAATATGTTGAAGGTCGTGAATTGATAGTTCTACTAAGAGATATGCAAACTGGGATAATAAAGTTAGCACATGAGAAGGGACCATATAGAATAGTTAAATTAAAACCTAGAGATAGATATGATTTAGAGAAAGTGGGTGATCATGAGGGACCTAAGATAACAAATTCATCTGCTGATTTAATGCAATTTTACTCACCATGATGATGTATTTTTATTAAAAGCGTTTTCTATTCTTTTTAAAAGGACATAATGTGTATTAAAGTGTTTTGTTTTCTTTGCTATTAATATTTCATTTTTGAGAGTTGTATCCTTATTTTCAAATTTGAATGTCTATATTGGAATTTTTATCTCCGATTAATATTAATTTTGCAGAGGCCGATATTTTATTGTATGGTATGTAAAATCACTGAGGTCAGTGATTCCCAGGATGGCCGAACTTGTAGGAAAGGAGTGCAGGTTTTCTCTTACTTCTTTTGATTTTTATTGTAAGAGATGGCACCACCAATCGAAACCACGTGAGTTTTAGCTACGCGATACGATGAGGTCATGTATTTATAAAGATGGCAGAAAGAAGAAACTGAGAGTTGCACCAAAGCTTGAACGCAGGCAGGTCAGAGGAAATCGCTCTCTCCGTTGTTTTGAGAAAGAGTACGTGTTTTCGGAATTAGTATGGTGCTATCTCGAATTATTTAAAATTTCTTGTAAATAGTAAATGTTTTAGTTGTGTTATTAATAAATTAGGTTATTTTAAATCTGCGTGCTTATTTTAACATTAAAATCGAACCTTCCCCTAGACGCCGTCCCACATATATATATATACAGTATATATTTATAAAACGTCATGAAATACCCAGCGAAGCGGGAGGGTAACGGCTAGTATATACATATATGTGTGTGTTTTGTAACACTTTTTGAATTCGGTTTTTTTTCCCTCCGTGATCTTTATATTTATAGTTGGGCATGGTACGCTCTAGAAAAAATAATGGATTTCTTTAAATATGTTACTAGTTTGAGTAGTGATGTTAAGATTACACAGTGCCCTTTTTAAAGACAGTAATATTGAAAGTAATTTGTGTTTTCTTTTTAGATTATATTATTAAATTGATTCTGCAAATAAAAAAAATTTTTACCGATCTCTATTTTAGAAATTACAAATTTTTCTTGTAAAATACTCAATGTTTAAAGTTTTTTAGTTATTTTCAGTGATTTCGGTTTCTTAAGATTATTGAGAACAAAAGTTAGTATGGAATTGAACATTTCAAACTAATTTTCCCTACTAAAAATTCCTTGTTGAATTTTAATAATTATTTTTACAGCTATGAAAAAAATATCAAATTTTTTAAAACTATTAATTTAAGATTTTGAGAAAAAATAACTAGTGCTCTAAGACTGAAATCCACATACTAACTTTTAAAGAACATATATATACATATATATAAATTCTACAAAAATTTTCAATATTATCTAGAACAGAAAAAATCCTCGGGAGAAATATATCCTCAAAATTGAAAAGACTGAGAAAAACACAGTTAAAGTTTCTAAAGGCATTAAACAAAAACTAATAATGCCTCTAAAGATCTAATTTAAAAAAATATTATTATCCAAATTATGTATACTGTATCAAAACACTACTTTAATTAAATATGTTATATGAGGATATATTTTTTCATATTTAAAATATGTTTTACATAAAATTGATAGCATTTGTTATGTGCGATGACAGAGATTACTCAGTCTAATCTTAACATGATGCTTTCATAAAAGTTTTGAAATACTTATAAAAATAATAATGGTACAAACTGAAATCAGAAACCCCCAGGTTTGAACGTATAACATCTAATATATTCTCAGTTTTAAGTCGAGTGCAATTTAAAAAGTTTGATTTTTATTACATGACTTGAAATTATTTTACTATAGTATTATAATACATTTTGTAATATCATAGATAAATTCAGTTATATTTGCAATTTTGTATACGGAATACTTGATCTCAATAAAGTCTCATTGTAGTATCAGCTGAAAAAAGGATGATTTTAAGTCATATAATTTTCAGTAGTATTCCGCCTCTTCCAAATATTGTCTTTTAGTAACACAAGGATGTTTTGAGCCCGGCAATTTCTCAGTAGGAAAAAATTAATGAAAGCAAAAAAAGCTTCTAAGGTTTTTAACTATGTGTAAAAACACACAAATATTGCTCTTTAAGAATTAAAAACCTTGAAACATAACTGAACAGAAACGATTTAAGTAGTAAAAGTAAGAGTTAATAGCCATTTCACTGAACGAACCGATTATTCTCCCAAATATCTCTCTTTATACATAGAAAAAAAAGTTTTTCATGATGCTATAATAAATTTATTTCAAGGTTTTTTTTAAGGTGAAGTTAACAAAAGAAAGTACATCTTTTTTACAAAATGGAGCAAACTCACAGTATGGACAAATTTACATTTATGATGGGGAGGCTTTGCATGAACGTGCAAAAATAGTTAAACGTGACGATGTGTTACAAATTTTACAGCCAATTATGAAGAAAAAACCGTATGAACTAAATAATACAAGAAAAATTCCAGTTTTACAATTTGAGCTGTGATAGAGTTGCATAATTTGTACAATGGGAGTTGGTCCGCCATTAAGCAAATAGGGGAGGGGGCGGTACCTCCTTCCAGTTTTTAATTAATTAAACTTTTAAGAAAGGAAAAATGCTTTAAAATGATTGCTAAACTAATCACTCTCTCTAAACTGTCAAATATTGAGATTGTCAACTCTCAGAAAACGTCAAATATATTAAAAACTGATTGGTTATCACACTCCCTTAACCTTTTCAATATAATTTTTGCTATTCCTGGTGGGCGCAGTAGCTTAGTGGTTATGGTCACGAGTTCATGTCTGGAGTGTCATGGGTTCAAATCCTGTTGCCACTAAAGACCCTCCGTGTAGATGAGGCCATTCCTCCCATTTATGTGGTAGTTAGGAAAGAGGGATGCCAGCTCAGGTGTCATTCTCGTTACTCGACTGAGGTTCAACATTACGAGGTTTGTGATCAATAGCCCTCTTGTTGCTTTATAGAGCGACACTAATCTCTTTCTTTTGCTAATCCTGCTCCAGGCACATAAATTACTTTAATAAACCCTGTAAAAATTCTCATTTATAGTTAATCTTTTATCTTCAAAATTTACATATCTAATATTGATCGAAATTTTTTCCTAATGGGAAATTTTAAGAGTGCAGTCCATTTGGACGTAGCTGCTTTCATTTCGGAAAGGACTTCCTTTCCTAATACAAAAATAACTTATTTTTGAGATTGTGCATAATTTTCTGTTTTACGAATTTTTTTAGTCTGGTTTTGTGATCCATTAGCACATAGTAGTAATTACTTAACAATTCGATTAAAATTTTCCATTTTATTCCATTACATTAAAACTGTTTAAATGTAATTTTATAGCAAAAACATGAAGAAAAATTATATTTTCAAAACATTCTCTTTTCATGGAAAATACTTCTATGTAATATTTTTTCTATGCATATATAGTTATGATTTTTCTTTACAGAGTCTGAATTAAGATTTTTGAAACATTCATATTATTATTAGAGTTACTATTGAAATAACAACCAGACTTCTTCATAAAAAAATTCGCTACTTTATTAATATAAGTCCACTTCTAAATTATATCTTCTAAAATGTCCAGTTGAGGTAGGGATTCTTGGGAGCTTCCCAAATCGAATAACAAAAACTCAACTTTCGTAACATCAAGAATTATTTTGAAGATTGTTGAATTTTAGATATCCATAATAATAATGTTTACGATAAATTTTACATCTCGCCATATTGACATCAATAGGAGTATTGTAAAGTTTTCATATGCAAGAGTATATTTTTTTAATTCTTGATTATTTTAGGGCCCCGGTGCGTAGCATCCATTGACGACACCACTCCCTGTAGAAATTAGCTTTAAGAGCTTTCAGTCTGGTTGAAATGACAATTCTACAAATGTTTCACTCACTAAGAAAGTATACACCCCACAATAACCCCTTTCAGTCCAAAAATAGATTACAATCGCCGCCCCCTGAAATCAACAGCTATCCTGTCATGGGTTTCCCCCCACCTCGTCAACCTTATCTCAAGGTCACTTGACCGTTTCATCTTGCAGACAAATTGGGAGAACTTCCTTCTTTCATTCCAACGAAGAGGGTCCCCTCTCTAAAAATGTCGTGATCTCATGACGTTACTTTAATTCTCGTACATCCTCCCCCCTTTCATATAAAAAAAGCAGAATTTGTGTTTCTGAAGTGATTAAAATCATTATTCATGTAGCAAAATATTCTTTTTCGTAAAATAAAGTATTATTAATGTGTATATAAGCAGTTTATGCTCAATTTTCTTCTAAAGTAATATTTTTAAAGTTTTGTATGTAGATTGTATACACGTGGCGCCATCTGCAGTCATTACAATAAAGCTTGCCAAACATGGCGTCCCAGCATTTTGGAAGCATAGATATATGTATTTTTCGTAATTTTAAAATTTTCAAGACTATTTCTGACATTTTTACATTTCATGGTGGATTTCTATGAGTAATTTACATTCTCAACAAAAGTTTCACATCTAAATAATGTGATTTCATTAAGTTAAAGTACCCTGACCTTTTCAGTACATTTAGAAGTCCACCTTAAAGAATTTGATCAAAACCACTCTCAGCCTACTCGATCTCCCTAACAATTTCCAAAAGCTTATCGAAACAATCCACTCCTTCTGTTTGCATGATTTTCTAAACATACATACAGCAGCAAATGAAATTTTAAATCTATTTTTCTATTGTAGGTAGGGAGTAAATCTGTAACATGCTTCCAATTGCCTTCTATGGTATTTGTGTGGCAATTCGTTACTGGATTTACAAAATGAAGGCTATGATTTAACGTCAAATGATCAAAGCCTTCTTGTCCTAAATTTTCAAATGCCTTCCATTGGTTGGAAAAATCATAGTTCCAGGCTCTATCCATTCATTTATAGAGTTGACTAGAACCTCACAAGATTTTTTGTGTACTGCTTCCCACTGCATTCGATATTTGTGGATTTCTGCATAATATAGAATAACTTCAATGACAAATTGCCCCCAATTTGTAACTGTACCAAAAGATAAATAGAAATAAGCTTTGGTCTGTTTTGTTCTGGTTTTCATGATCAAATGATAAGTGAGACGAAAAATCTCATTTAATTTTAGTTTGCTGCAACTAAACCAAAAGCCAAAATGTATGGTTTTTGTTGAAATATATACAAGCCATGAGATATGGTTTTAGTTGAACCACGTACCTTCTTATTCGTGGAATTTCTGCAAATCCAAGATTAACAATCTAAAATAAAATTTTTCTTCTATAACTTCATCAGAATATTGCAATTGCAGTAAAAATAAATTATAATTTAATCAGATGAGTTTCTCTTGCAAAATCTAAAAATAGTTTCTTATCCCTACATATTTCATAAACAAAGTCAAGATTAAATTCTCCCTTTTTTCCCCAAATGTGGCCCTTTTGCTAGAAAAATAAAACAGAAACTGTACAATATTTAAAGGAATATAAAATAACAAGGTTTTTAAAATTTAATTTAACCTCTTTGTAAATTAATAATAATAATGTAAGAATTCTCTCATAGTCAGACTAATCAGTAACTGGAATAATTTATCAATAAGTAAAAATGAATGTTAATAAATAACTAAATAATATGGATAAAGGCACATTAATAATAAAAGAATATATAGCTTATTGAAATAACAGAATTAAGTCAACCTAGGCAATAATTAAATAATTTTTTAGTAATTAAAAAGAAATAATAATAAGTAATATGAATAAGAAATAAGGTAATAATAATAAAGAATTAAAATACAACCTAATAATGAAAGAATATTCAACCTAATCAATAATTAAAAATAAACTTTAATAAATATAATATTAAATACATATTATTTATAAATAAATTTTAATGTAATTAATAATTTTAATATTAAATTTGATATTAAATTATTAATAAATTTAAATAATTATTAATTAATAAATATTAAATAAATATTGTTTATAAATATTAAGAAATAATAGGAAATAAGGCAGTGAATTCTTGTCCGGAAATATCTATGTCTGAACAGTTGAAAATCCAAGATTGAAAAGAAGGGTGTCTATGATAGAAATCCATCGTCCCCCCCCATAAAAGCAAATTACAGCTCCGATTGGAAAATTCGCCATAAAACGGAATACCCGTGGAACCCGACCGGAAAACAGTGGGAATCAGGGTAGGCAGAATCTGGTGCAGAATCGCCCGAAAATTGCACCAAAAAAACTGCCAAAAAAAAGTCCGTGTAGCGAATTTATGCTCTTTTAAGAGTTATTTATATATACGTTGCAATAAATTTCGCATCCAAAACAGTATTTTATAATAAGTGTTCGGTTTCCGAGAAATATGCGAAAGCAAATTTCAAATGTTGTTGAATTTTTAAAAGCTTTTCACTAAAGGCTGTGTTTTTCCTCCCTGTTCAAAGTATAATGCTTTGAGAAGCGTTTTTCTGCATTTGAAATGCTTCGATATGCAAATTAATTGCCCCATTAAGAAACTCGGTTAGCAGGGAGGTAGAGCAAGCCGCTTTTAGTAGAAATTGAATAAATAAATACATATATATAGGAGAGTGTGAACTGATAGTAGGAATTGAAAAAGAGACATAAAAACCTAGAAAGGGATCGTGTAAATTCCTTTTTTTAATACAATTTTTTTAAAAGAAGGTAATAATTGAAAATTATATTTTATAATAACAAGCATATCATGGTGCGAGGCAGACGGTGGAAAACATCTTTATACAGGAACGCAATAGAACCACTACATGCACTAATTTGTCTACAATAAAAGCATAGACCATAAAACAGCAGTACTTCCCACATCTAATCAGCAATTTAGTTCTACTTTATGCTGATACGAAATGTATAAAATAATTTTCCTACTCTAAGACAAAAAAGAAATTTTGAATTGTTTGTACGGAGTTTTGGTATAGTTGCATTTTTGTTTGTATTGTTACGCAGATAGTGTACTTTTGTAACGCAAGTATATTTGAACTAAATTGATCTCTTTTGAAAAAATTATGTATGCCATTTTGAACTTTTGAAACTGAAAAAGATGATTAAAAACTTAGAAAGGGATCGTAAGTTTCTTTTTTATTTAATAGAGATTTTTTTAAAGGAGTTAATAATTGAAAAAATCATAATTTACTAAAAATTTACAGGAAATTTTATGTTTCGTCAAACAATTAATTAATAGAGTTTAACTAGAGCATTCCATTCTGAAAAAGTCAACATTAATTAACAGTGGTTTGTTTCAAATAAAAGATTTGGTACACAAATTTACTTATATCCTTTTTTTTTTTTGCCCTTTTTAATGGATAATAGTAAAAGTGAGCCGAAGAAAAATGCCGACAGTTCAGAGTTGAATATCTGAAGTAAGGATTTCTTTCTTCATCAGGAAATAGTACTTTACCTATGTGCCTTCTATGTAGTAAAATAATGTCAAAGGATTCAATTACATAGATTGATGATTACAAAGCCTGTTTGAAAAACGGTGTTATTAATTTTAGTGAAGTTTGCCAAGTTCTAAAAACAAACTTATATATTTGATGCTTATTACATACTTATATATATATATATATATATTATATATATTATATTATCTAATACTTATATATTGAGGTTATAAACTTATGTACTAAATTAGAGTAAGAGCAAAACTTTATTTTTGGTGAGCTAATGGGTTATGATCGCGGCAAAATATTTAAAAAAATAATAATAAGCACAAATATTACTTTGAAATAAAATAGACATTTTATAATTAGAAAACCAAAACAACTGCATAAAAATAATTTACTAAGGAAGTACTAAAGCATAAATCCGTAAAACGAAAAAGAAATCAGTCCTTCAAAAGACTAGATAATAATTAACTATAAAATAATTTTTCAGGCTTTTTGAGATCAAATTTGTCAGTAATTTTGGTGAAATCAATTTTTTCACAGATTTCGGATTCAACAGGGAAAGCGTGGCTGCGGTAACCTAGTGGTCAAGGTATCTGACTCGTGGTTGGCGTTTCATGAGTTCAAACGTACACTGAACACCTGTCGAGTAGGACGCGATGCACGTAAAATCTGCAGAGAGATCAACGTTTCAGTGGTATGGTGGGGTGTGGTGGGGTAGTTAGGAGAGGGTTGCAGCACAGGTATCTTCCTCGCCAATTCACTATGGTTCAAAATTACGAGATCTGTCGCAAAGTGCTCGTGTAGCTGAACTGTGCGACGTAATATTCACTCAATAGAAAATGGGCCATATATGAAAGACTTTATTGTATAGTATTCTAAAATCTCAAGGGAAAATTCTAAAAATATATACCTTACATAGTATTGTCAACATCTAATAAAAATTTTATTGGTTCCGTTTGCTAATATCTAGTGTAGAGTCAAGAATTGTATATAATATTTTGCCTTTTTGACAATGCGTGTTAGATAGATCGAATTATTACGAATAGATTCGGCTGAAACAGTAATTATTTCATTTTGAAAATGTGCTCTAAGTAGTGTGGAATATTTTTTTGTTATTTTTGATTTACTGACATTATTAAGGTGTTCTGAAATAACTGGATCAAATTCGACCAATATCTAAAATGTCTTTAAAAAATTACCACTATCTCAATTCGTAATAGTTCTCTAAATGCAAATTTTGACTGGCTAAATTGTACTTCAAGCAATCATTCTTTAATGAAGGCGCGCATCTTTTTTTCTTGATTGTATACATTTTGTACAGTGCAGTACAAAATGTATACAAATGTATACGCGTCTGTAGTGCAATATTTTACCAGCCTTTTCTTTAATTTGCACACGATTCTACACAGTATAAGTGTTTCAGACTATTTCGTGATTATGTATATAATAAAAAATTCATTTTGGTTTGTTCATTTCAATAAATTTTGTCTTTTAGCTTCCTGCAAATGTCATTTCAGGATATTTTCAATAACATTTAAATATTAACGCATGTGTGTGAGATCAATCTTATTAGAAATAAATTTATAGTAGTTTGCTATAAATTTATCTATTTTAATTAAAAATGAAAGTAAACAATGAAATAACTAACTATTATTAACATAATTCACAACTTAAAATATTCCGAATAATTTTTTAGAAATGCTTTTCGATATTTCGATCAGCAATAACACAATTATTTACAAAATATATTTATAATTGCAACATAATATTACTAAAATTTTATTGATGGTATAAAAAGAGAGAGAACCATCTAAAAATACAAATGTTACATTGACTTAATATGGTAATTCAGAAAAGTGGTTTGTAATTGATGATTCAGAAAGAAAAAAAAATTACAATAAACAAGACACACAAATGAGCCCATTTTTTTTTAAATACTGGGAACAGTAATGAAGGATCTCCATGTCTCGTTCTGGAAGTGGAGGCAGTCATTGGATAAAAAGTTTTAGCATCAACTAATATTATTTCGATTTAATCCAAAGATGAAATTTTACAAACTATGCACTCTTAACTATAACTATGGATACGTATAGACAAAATAATTTCTTGACATTAAAATTAGCTAGTTTTCTTTTAAGTCAGTAATTCCTTCAGTTAAAATCGTTATGCACTTATGTGAATTTATTTAATACATAATTGTATATGCGTATATTAACGTAGGAGATTTTTTAAAACTAAATATATTATTTTTATAGTCCGCTTTTTCATGAAGGCATAAAATAAAATATTCATTAATACTTTATCTTAATAGGGCAAAAATAGTAGTACTTTCCAACAATAACTTGTGCTTGACACAATATGTCGTAGAGCCAGAAATTTAAGCCCACCAGATCAGACATTGGGTATTTTGTAATTTATTGCCAAACAAAAAAAATCAGCGTTTATTTAACTTTAAATAACTTTCAAGACTAAAGTGAAACACATATCCTGCGTCTCGCTATCTTCCAAAAATTCTAATTGCCTCTGTCGCCTTTAAGTTAGCTGACACCCGACATCCTGTGGGTGGAAAGAATGTCTTTTGTGACCCACT